>PVJH01031281.1:0-23937 GCA_004026705.1 Nesogale talazaci
TCACTGCCTCTCGTCTAACGGGGATGCAGCAGGAAGCTGGGGGACTTGAAACGCCAACCCCTCGATTCAGACTTGGGCTTCATCCATGGTTCCACCAGGATTTAGACCCAAACCCAGGGGTGGCTTCTAAGCTACAGCAGCCCTCGGTAGGATTTCCGGGGCTGTCAATCCTTGTAGGAAGCAGGCGGCCTCCTCTTTCTGCTCAGAGCTGCTGGGGGGCTCGAACCGAGGACCTTGCGATTAGCAGCCCCACATTTACCTACGACGTACCTGACCGTGTCACCAGGACTCCTACAAAGAGACTAAGTGCCTCGCATATCCTACATCACTGCAGACGACTGGGAAAATGATGATTTTTAACGATTTAAGATTTTAGCATCAATTACAGAGCGACGCTTCTCAAATGTGCCCTAGCAGAGGGAAAGACCTACTCAAATTCATAACTTCCTATTATAAAGGAGTGAAGTTATTTAACTCACAAAGTTATTTTAAAAGCGGGACCTTCTGGTTCACAAGGCGTGTCGGAGGCACGTTGGGAGCAGGCAGAGCGAGGCCCCAGGTTCCTTGGAAAATAAGCTTGCGCTTCCCCCAACCTGGTTTCATGACCGAATGATCCTGTGTAACCACAGTTCTCATCTGAGTATCAAGGTGACGGGCCTGCCTGTGCGAACCCTTCAGTGTACGTCGCCCAGGCCACGGATGAATGGCTGCTGTGACATTTCATTTCCCCACCAGTCCAGGGCCGGCGCCCGGGCGATGGAGGCCCAGGAAAGGCTGTGTGAGACAGTGACCCCAAGAGGGACCAGGTGGGCCCAGCAGGCAGGGCTCTTCAGAGGCACCCCCTGTGCGCCAGAGGTAATCAGACAGCCCATGGCCAAGTGAGCTGCCGAGAGCAGTCCGCTCAGAGCAAGGAGAGGGCGCCTGACGGGGGCCAGCAGAGAAAGGCAGGGAGGCTGTGTGGGACCTGGGGGGCGGGGGGAGCAAGCAGAGGGACAGACAGTGGGGGAGGTAGTGTGTGTGAGTGTGAGTGTGTGTGTGTGTGTGTGTTTAGGGGTCTTTATCAGGTGAGTGACTTGACTCACTGACCTTTCTATATGAGGGGGGCTTCACAGAGTTGGAGGGCAAGTGACATGACAAAGCTCCAATATGAAAATTATCATCATTTATCGTTTATCAAGGACTCACAAATGTGGTAGGGTGGCAGAGGGTGAGGAAAAGGAGAAGCGGATACCAGGGGCTCAAGTAGACAGATGTTTTGAAAATGATGACAATGACAATATATGTACAACTGTGCTTGACACAATGGATGTGTGGACTGTGAAGAGCTGTAAGGGCCCCCCAATGATAAAACAAATTGAGATGGGTGAGAGGTGATGTACCTGGGCTAATAGAAGGGCTCACAAAAGCACACACAAAAAAAAAATTCCATAGATTTTTTAGAAGTTCCTTTGTATTTTTAGTACATATTCTTTTCATCACTTAAAGAACTTAAAATGATGGAACCCCTGGTCCTTGGATAGTCCACTGTCCCTGTCCATTCCACCCCCTTAGCCCTCTGGGAAAGGTGTAGTCCTTAGGAGGGCTGGGGGTGGGGGTGGGGCGAGGAGAGAGCAGGCAAGGGCAGTCGGGGACCAGGGAGGCTCCAGGGACCACAGAAAGCCTGCAAGAAAGTGGGAAGATATGGGAGGTTCCCCACAAGCTCTTTGAAGCCTCTTTGCATGCGTGGTGCCACACATTTGTAGTCACAGAGGTTTGCTTTTGCTTGGTTCTTTCCTTTACCCACTCCTTCAAGCAACGGTTCTCAACTGTGGGTTACAGGGTCGCCAGATTCACGACAGTAGCAAAATGACAATGATGAAGTAGCAACGAAAATAATATTATGGTGGGGGGGGGGTGGTCACCACACCATGAGCAACTGTATGAAAGGGCCTCGGCATGAGGAAGGTTGAGAACCACTGCCTTAGTGGTTTTAAAGGCTCCAAACCTCGCATGCATGCACACAGGCATGCGGCCCTGGACACGGAGTGGGACACAGGCACGTGGGGCAGAGGACATGGCTCTGAGCAGACTTTGGGGGTTTGTCTGGCAGGGGTGGGGTGGGAAGGTCCTCTCTGCCTTCCCTCTCAGCTGTCAGTATGTGTCCCCCTTCTGGCTCAGCCAGCCTGTGGGGAGCAGTCTGTTTCTCCGTGTCCTGGGGTGCAGGGCCCCGCTCAGCACACACACACCCCCACCCGCTGCACCCCCCTCAGCCCAGAGCCGTCCTGTGGTGAAGGGAGGAAGGCGGCTACTGGTGTCAGGATGAGCACACATGGAGGTGAGCGGGTCAATCCCCCTCTTCCGAGGTTTGCCTTAGATCTGACCCCACGTGCCGAGAGCCACCTGGTTGGTCGCCCTTGGAGCAGCTGCTGGCTTCAAACTGCTGACCTGGGGGACGAGCAGCTGAGCACTTAAGCCTGCATCCCCAGGGCGCCTTACTTTCCTGGAAGGAGACCACAGGAACAGAGGCCTTCTCCCCAGGGTGGCGGGGTGGCCGGGACAATCCTCTTGAAGATACCCCTCCCTCCTCACCGACTGTAATGGCCTCTCTCTTTCTGCCCTGCAGCCTCGTCAGCAGACTGTTGGGGCGCACCGCATTGGGAGCGTGCATTCCACTCTACAACACTGCCTCCCTTCTGGGGTTCTGCACAGACCATTTCCGGGCTGGGAGACTGTGAGAGGAAGAAGGTTCCCCCAACGCCAACCCTTCCGGCGTGGTCAGAACGGCCACCCCGGGTTCCCTGGAGATGTAGGGACCTGACAACGGGGCCTCCGTGTCCAGCACAAAAGAAACTCAGGAGCGTGCCAAAGAGGACTCAAGGGGCAGTGCCGTGGCTCGTCCTGGGGTCCAGGAGCGGTGGGGGCAGCTCTGAGGGAAGGCCTCAGTCCGTATGTCTGAAGTCTCCCTCATGGGGGGTGGGGGGGGGGGAGGGGTCACTGCTGAGAGAATACTGGATGGCTGTCTCCTGCGGGATACATGAAGGGAGGGATAGACAGACCGACAGATGGATAAACCACCATTCTGCTCCCAAGGGAGGACACAGTGCCACCCTGCTGAGTGTCCTCACAGTCACAGAGGAAGCAGCTAACGAATGTCTTAGGAGTCTTGCAGGGACCCCCCCACCCCGAGGCCAGAGGAACTAAGGGAATGAGGGGGCAGAGCAAGGGGCCGGTGCTGGCTGGGGAAACGGCCTGCGTCAGGGCACTGCGGGGGCCCAGCAGGCCGCCCCTCCTGAGGGTGAAGTGAGAAGAGACATCCCGATCACTGACACTTGGAAAGCCGGGGCTGGGGGTGCAGCAGGAGAGCTGGCTACAACCCAGTGGGTTTACGAGTGGATTGAGCTGCCCAGCTCCCCCGCAGATGGGGCTTTGATTATCCTCACTCCATTAAACCAAGCTGTAACCTGGGGCGGGGGGTGGGGGCGGGGGGGGGCGCGGCGCCAAGAAGGGCAGTAGGTCATTCTAAGAACCGAACCGTGCCCTCTAAGTATCAATCAACAGCTCCCAAACTGGAGTACACTAAATCCGGAGGTCGCAGGCTCCCGAGGACGAGGGGTGTTGGCGGCCGTGCCCCTCCCTCCACTGAAGCTCTGATGAAGAAATGAGACTCACACTGGCTCCCAGAGCGACAGCGGGTGGTGACAAGAGCGGGGCTCTGTGTCCCCACACCCTCAAGGCCACTGGGGAAGATCAAGGAGGGGTGGGTCTGTTCAGAAGACTGGGCCCTCCTTGGGTGGTGGGGGAGGGACCTGGTGGAGGCTGGCAGAAAGCAAGAGCGGGGGCGCTGTGAGGAAGTGAACAGTCTCTCTCCAAAGAGAGCGAGAGGCACTTCCTCCTCTCCTGGCAGGACTGAGACAAGGAGGCTCAGGATTTTTTTTTTTTGGGGGGGGGGCATCACTGCTCTCGGCGGTGGGAGTAGGAGGCCCAGTCCCACTGCTGGAATTGAACCTCCGTCCCAGTGGGCCGCAGTCCCGTGCACAACCACTACGCCACCGGGGCTCAGCCCTGAGGCTCAGGATTTTTAAGGGGCCTCCAGCCTAGAGGGAAAAGCAGCAGAGGACCCCAAGACTCAGAGTGAATCCTCTGGTTTCAGGCTGGTTGACCCCTCTGACCCGCTCCCCCGCCCCCTCAGCGAGCATGGATGAGCCACTTACAAGGGGCGTAGAACATGACCAGGGCGTGCTTCTTCTTCTTCAGGGTCTCCCGGAAGTTGTCCCCCAGCAGGTGCATCACGCTGGTCTGCTGCTCTTCCCACGTGGGCTCCGGGGGCGGGGGAGCCTCGGGGCTGCGGGGAGCAGGGGTGGGGAAAGGCCCCTGGGCGGTCACGCACCTCCTCCCTGCACCCCCACCCACCCAGGAGCGCACACGAAGAGATCCCTTTGCGCCCTTCTGAGAAGTCACCCTAACACTTGGCTTGGACACACGCACATCCACACCCGGAGAAGTCCTAATTCCTTCCACGGGGCCCTCTGACATGTCACACTGGGAAGATGGGGAAGACCCACTCCTCTATGGGGCTCATGCTTCACCCGCCCCCAACCCCGGGACCCCCCAGGCCTCTCAACCCAGGCCTCTCAACTGATGGAGAGCAAGGCTGAGGAGTGAGGTGAGCCTGGGCACCAATCCAGGTGACTCCCAGCTGAGTGAGCGTCGGTGTCACTGAAGCCCTCCGAGCCTCATGATGGCAGTTTCCAGGAAGGACGATGGGAGCCCCTCTGGGGGGGCCTCCGGGAGGCCAGGCGCTGCCCGCACGCACATGGGCAGAGAGATGGCAGACACCCAACGCAGTCGTCCAGCTCTCCTGGTCCCCCCTTGCTGCTCCCTCCAGTCTCCCTTCTCTCTCTCTCTCTCTCTGAGGAATGTTGTTTCAGCTCCCAGGGGGCCCTGCCTCTAGCCAAGGGCACAGCTTTGGGGAGCCATCTCTGCTGAGAGCCCACAGCTTCCAATGTCTGCCCGACTGATGGGACAGGTCTCTCTCCTCCCACCCTGGGCAATCCTCCTTTGTGGCTCCGTGGCTCTCTTTCAAGGGATTCATCAGGCCCTGCCCAGGCTGGCTTGCTGAGGACACACCCTGAGTGTGCAGGAGAAGGGCGCACATGCACACCTGCCTATATGCAAGTACGCATGTGTGTGTGTAGTGAGGGGGGGGCAGGGGGGCTGGGGAGAACTAAGAAAGAGGCCGCTCCATTGCAGGCCGACAGCAGAAAGCAGCATGGGTGTTCTGGAGCCCTCCGCAGAGGAAGGGAGACTGAGGGACTGGAGTCGGGAAGGGGCTTGGGACATCACCGCAGGCTCCTCCTCGGCGCCCAGACACTGGGGAAGCTGGGCCCCAGAGCCCAGCTCCAGACTGGAAGGGCCTGCCTCACCGTGCTGGGAGAGGCGTTGAACACACCGTGTGACCTGGGGTGAGGGTGGGGGTGGGATTAGGACGAGAGGTCCTTCAGGGAAGAGCACCTGGCTGACTGATGGCTAACGGGGCCTCATCCAGAAAGCCCCGGGACCTGCGGGTGAGGGTGTGAGGCCAGTACACCACAGGGGGCATAGGATTTAGGGGCTCAAACTGGGCTCGGTTCTGAGCCAAGGGCTTAGAGGGTCGGCTGGTCTCCTTGAGAAGTGCCCAGTGGGGGCCGGCTGGGGGTCAGGGGCTTACTTGTGCATCCAGTCCACAAACATCTTCTTTGTTCTCAGCGCGGGCACCGCGTATTTCTCCCCGTTCTTGAAGAACTTGAGGGTGGGGAACTCGGAGATGTGGAACCTCTCGGCCAGGGCCTTGTTGGCAGTGGCGTCGACGGCTGCAAGGACACCAGAGCCCTGGGATGGGGGAGAGGCCAGCCTGCATTTCAGCCTCAGAGGCTGCCAACGACAACCACCACTACCACCTCCACCCCTGAGCCTCCGCCACACCCATCGTTTCCCATCCAGGGGCCTGTTCTCACTGGCCATTAAAAACAAACAAACTGACTGCCACCAAGTCCATTCTGACTCCAAGATGCGATCCCAGAGGACATGGCAGGACAATCCTTCCCGGGGGGGGGGGGGGGGGGGGGGGGGGGCGGATGTTTCCATCAAGAAGCCATCAGTGGATTTGAACTGTTGACCTTGTGGTTGGCAATCTGCCATGGACCCCATGCCCCTGGGCTCCTGTGATGGTCATGGGTACAGAGAAAGGGGTGGGGGAGGGTGTGTGTGTGTGCTGTGTCACATGAGGGAGTCAGGAAAGCATGCTTACGTCTGCTTCTCCGTGGAGGACTTCCGCGGCGCTCTCAAACTCGGGCTTCATCTTCTTACAGTGTCCACACCCTGGGGGGACATGCAGAGGTCACCTCCGGGCCCCACCTCCCCTCTTCCTTTCATGATGTTCCATTCCCATTCCCAGGCACCGTGAGAATGGGAATGGTGCCGGGAAAAGATGGAAACAGGCGTCACGGCAAGGGGCAAGCATGAAGTGGCCTAGGTGGACGCACGCAGCTGGCTGTGAGCAGGGTCGGGTCAGACAGGAGATGCCTCGATGGAACGGAACCTCGAGGAAACAAAACCAGGGCTCAGCGAGCAGCCTGGCCTGGCTTCTGGACATGGCCCCTGTCCCCGTGCCGGCTCCCGAAGGTGGCGCCCTGACCCGCTAAGCCTCCCCTGAAGAGTCCTGTGATCTTGGAGCGGACTCACCTCACCCCATGCTGTTCCTTGGGGACCAAGCAGAGGTCTCGAGGGGCGTGGGCTTGGGCAGGGCAGGGAGGGCGGGTAGGACAGAGAGCTCAGGGCAGGCTGCTACCATGGAACGAGCTCCCCGGAGAGTGGCCAGCTGACCTGTGGCTCATGGGTGCAGTGTTCAGTTTCCTTAAAACTTGTTCCCAACCAGCCCCCGTGGCGGTCCTGTGTCCCTCCAACAAATCCCACCGAGACGACCCCTTTATCACTGACAGTGCTGAGCCTGAAGTCCACGGCCCCTGAAGATCCCTTGGGGGAACCTGTTTTGAGCGGGCCACACCGTCTGGATTGTATTGGTAGGTCCAAGACTGGTTCTGGGCTATATCATTTGTCCTGTAAAAATGCCCTTTCCCTCGGTCTCACATACAAGACTGATGAAAAGACTGGGTCTTTGAGCTAGCTAGCTGATCTTGGCACAAAGATGTTTTTCAGTAGCTTTATTTTTTTTTAAATCACCTTTACAAAGAGGAAGAGAAGTGCCCGGCAGAGAGAACCTGTCTGCAGTCACCCCCCACCCCCAGCCCCCTGCAGTCGTATCTAAACGTCTGTGTCTGTGACCTGGAACTGTGCGAGCATGGCTTTCTCACTGGCCTTGGTACGTGCGGGCACACAGCAGTCCTACCACGCGGGGCCCTCCGTGTAATAGGGGAGGAAACTGAGGCGCAGCAGACACGGTGGGTGACTTCCTCAGAGCTGCGGACAACAGCCCCGAGTCACAGAGCAGGGACGCACGCAGGCTGGACGACCCAGATCGCACCGAGCACGTGCACAAAGACATAGCTGCTGTCCCCGGGGTTGACTCTTCTGGAGCACCAGCGAGTCAGGGGCTTTGCCCGGAGAAAGGGGCTTCCCTTGGGACAGGATCCATGTGAGCCCCCTTCCACAGTGGCGCACGGAGCCTCGAGACTCACTCTGGAGCTCCCCGGTCTGAGCTCCCCTGTGAAGTTGGGGACATCCAGGCCATCGCTGTTTGGAAATTTAGGAGCACTCTTTCCAAAGTCGGACACTGAGTAAGCAAGACGGACGGAGCATCGATGCCTTTGGCTGGTACAGAGTACTGAGAGGGGCGTGGACTGCCCAGGGCAGCCCTCTGTCCTGGGAGAAGGGCGGTCAGAGCGCTGCTGAGAGGCCAGGGGAGCGAGACGCCGCCTCACGTACTGCTTTGGGTAGGCTGTCAGAAGAGGCTCATCCCTGCAGCAGGATGTCATGCCCGGCTAAGGAGAGGGGCGCTAAAAAAAAAAGAGGAAGACCTTCAGCAAGATGGACGGATGCGGCTGGGGTCTTAAAGGGTGGGAGATCACCAAGCGGCCATCTAGCTGGGAAGCAACAAAGCCCACATGGAAGAAGCGCACCAGCCTGTGTGACCACGGGGTGTCGATGGGATCGGGTATCAGGCATCAAAGACCCAGAACAAAAAATCATGTCAATGGGAATGAGGGGGAGTAACGACATCTTTAGACAATTGGACATGCCCTTACAGAAGGGTCACAAGGAAGGGATGAGCCAGTCAGGGTACAGTGTAGCACTCATGAAACATACAACTTTCCTCTAGTTCTTTAATGCTCCCTTCCCACACTATTATGAACCCTTTCTACCTTAACAAATCTGTCGAGACCAGAGCACAGACACTGGTACAGAGAAGGGCTGGAAATCCAGGTTATCCAGGACAGATAAGCCCCTCATGACCAGTCATAAGTAGTGTAACCAGGAGAGTAAGGGGAAGGTGGGTCAGAAAGGGGGAACTGATCACAGATAGCCCTCTCCTTGGGGAATGGACAACAGAAAAGTGGTTGAGGGGAGACACTGGTCAGTGTAAGATATGAAAAAATAAGAATTTATAAATTATCAATGGTTCATGGGGGGGGGCGGGAATAATGAGGCGCTGATACTCAGGGCTCAAGTAGAAACAAAATGTTTTGAGCGTGATGATGGCAGCAAATGTACAAATGTGCTTGACACCATGGATGGATGTGTGGATTGTGGTAAGAGCTACACCAGCCCCAGTAAAATGATTCATTAAAACCAAGAGAGATGGGTTGACTGGGTGGACGCCTGGTTACAGTGAAGCACACAACTGGCAGTGTCCTGCTCTCTAGGACACAGGGCGACTATGGGTCAGGGCTGGCCAGGTAGCTCCGAACAATGATCTTTCCTGAAGTGAACGTTTCGAGCGGGGACAGCCCAGTAGCTGCTCTCTGGACACAAATGGGCCTTTTTCTTCTGCTCAGTGGGTGGGTTGAGACTGGCAACGGTTACTCTCTCCTGAAACAGCTTTATGGACACCAGTGACGCCTGGACAGAGAACGTCTGAAGCCCACGGGACCCCGTGTGAGCAATGCCAACCTGTGTCCAGCTCAGGATCCCGAGGGGACAAGGAAGCAGCACCCTGCCCAGTGGCAGCTTCCGGGCCACAGAAATCGATGAACAGGACAGCCATCGGGCGGCTGAGAGGGAGGAGCAGTCAGGGTCAGAGCCTGGACTTGTTCGGGGTCATGGATACTCTTGAGGGGTATATGGAAAGCCTCGATTCTTCCTGCCCAGACTCATGCACGGGCCAATCAGGAGAGCTCCCACCCACGGCATCCCTGCACAGGCCTGATGGAGCAGCCACCTCCTGTCCCCTCCTGGGTGCGGCTGGGGGTGGGGTTGGGGAGTTGAGCCTCGACACTGGGGTTAGCAGCCCGCCATCTAACCCACAGTGCTGCCACAGGGGTCCCTCCTGCACTGGGGTGCTACACCCCCAGCTGTGTTCATCACTTCAGAGAGTGCCCAGTGGAAGAGATCATAAGCCAGGAGGTCTGCCTCTGCTGGTGTCCGGCTCCACCCCTGCCCACCCTGCTCCTGGGCCGATCTCAGTGAAGGCACTGTTTTGGAGCAGGTCAACAGCTCCCAGCTTAATGGCCTCATATGGAGGTGCTAAGGAGGTGTACGGAGAAAGCCAAAGCCCTGGAGCGGGAGGAGTCACGTGGAGACTCACAACAGCTCTAGATGCTTCCACGGCCACTGGACCCACAAGACTTTCCACCCACCGGCCTGTTATCTTCCTGCACTCAGTGTCATTGCATGTGTTGCAGGAGTCGGAAAAGGAATTTATAGATTGGCATTGGAACAGAAGGCCTAATATCGGACTGATGGACTTGATCTGGACTGGGCTGTAATACACAACGACTCTTTTCCATTAAGCTCGTTCTAATACACAAATGAGCGCCTGTGAATTTGTTTCTGTTGTCAGCCTAGACTGACACACCAGCCCACTGCGAGCGTCTGTGCAGAGGCTGTGCAGAGCCTCTGGACAATGACGTAATCCAGGAAGCTGGGTTTGCGGACCAGTGGCGCGTGAGCAGAATGCCTTCGGGTGGAGGCTTACAGCGTTGGAGGATCTATTAGCAGACTTGACAGAACTCTGTAACCTGTCCCCATAAACAACTCGACACCCAGCCAGTCTCACCAGTATTACAACTTGTTAACTTCCTCAAACCCTTTTAATCATTAATTTTGTCTGTGATTTCGGTGTTGTGGCTGCAATGGATATTAGAAACTCTTAGGAAAAACAGAACACTAATTAAGATAACGGAGTTGCTATGCCAGCAGTGGGTCTTTAAAAAAATTTTATAGTCAAGGATCGTGGCTTGTACACAAAACAGTTGCTGATTGGATGAAGCACTCCTGTCTCACACTGGCAGCCAAGGCCGTGACAGCCCCTGTGCCCGCCCCCTCCCCACTACCATGGACATCTTAGCCCCTGCGTGGCCCCGTCTGGGAGGGTCCTCTTTAGAGCTCTCCAGCATCTCCACTGCTCTAGCTTTCCCTACTGCCTGGAGCCCTCCAGATATCACGAAGGCTTTCATCCGCTCCTGAAATAAGCTTCTGCTAGCAGTGGCTTCGGTGAGAACAGGCCTGGCTGAGCGTGTGTCCCTGGCCCGAACTAGGTGCTGCAGTTGTTAAGTGATCTCTGTCTGCCACTCTGGGCCTGGCCCCCAGTACATGGTTTAGTGTCCTGATTGTGATTTAATAGGCCATTGGGTTTTACTGCCAAACTTTCTTGTTGGGGCTTTTATCATCTGTGTTAAGTGCACTGACACGTTTTTCGTGACCTGGCACACAGGAGGGGAGGCAGCTCCTCTTTGGCTCTGTCAGGCCCCGGTCCTTGGATGCTGGTGTGGTCAACTGACCTTCGGATTTTATGAAAAGCTGGGCTTCCCTGGGCCTTAGGACGAGGCGTTTTCAGGGCGCCAGATTAAACTAGAAGACCCCAAGTAGCTGGTGGGCAGCCCCTGGAACTCAAGGGCATCTGGTTCACTGCATCCTGCCTGCCACTGGAGTCTGACTTGGGGCACGTGAGGGAAGGTGGGGCCCCCTGCACAAGCAGCCTCGACAAGGTGCAGGGCCCTTTCAGGCGGGTGTAAGAGAGCTGGATGACCACACCCAGGGAGGCCTGCCGCAGACCCCTTGCAGGTCTGGAGCGGAACTCCCTTCCACAGCTCAGCTTTCAGCCACACAACAGCCACGTCTGTCCAGGGACCCACAAGCTCAGGGAGAGCTGCATGCCTTCAGCAGGGGGCCACAAAGTTCAGGGTTAGGGTTAGGGTTACGGAGGAGGAGTGGAACCGGAAGTGGGTTGAGTGCTGTCACATGGAGGGGCTGCTCTCCAAACTGGTGGCCAGGGCAGCCCAAGATGTTCAAACAGGAACAAAAAGCTTCAGACCAGGATGGGCTTCTGAAAGCCCAGGGCCTGGAATACCCTGTGGAGCCCATTTCCGCCCTGCACCCCTGGGGTGGCAGGGGATGGCTCCAGGCAGCAGGCAGGTTTTTAGACACTGAGCTGGCACTCACACCCTGCCGGCCACACGGTCCCTTTCCTGGGCAAACTTGGGGACAGCTGGCCCTTCATGGTCATGGGTGGGTAACAAGCTCTCAAAATGTCATTTCCAGGTTTCTATTGCAAGAAATCAATCTGACACGTGGGCACCATTTATGCGTTAAAAAAAAAAACACAACACATTCTCTGTGGTGAGATTTATGGCAGGGGAGGACATAGTAAACAACTAAACAACTCAAGCCTTCAGCCTGACAGGGCTGGTTAAGTAATTTATGGCTTTGCCATACAATGGGGCGGTGTGTGGCCACAAAAGGCCTTTTCTAAAGCATATGAAATAACTCAAGACAGTACCTACAAGATAAGGAATGTTCAAGGGAGAATACCTCAAAGAAAGAATATCATATTCCTTCTTCCCACCAGGCACAGCAAATGAAAACCCAGCCCAATGCAACTGGACAGGAGAAAACTAAAGGCCCCACACCTGTCCCCTGGGGCAGGCTTCCTGAGCAGCCTGCCATTCCCAGGGGTCAGTATGGGGTGGGTAGGCCCGAGAACGGCCACACAGGGAGCAGGTGGCCTCCAGAACTGGGCTGCCAGGACTCCAATCTGGCTCCATGAGCTCTGGCAAATGAGCCCTTAATGCACCCCCCCCCCCACCACACACACACACACACACACACACACACACACACACACACAATTTCCCTTCTCTGTAAAGTGGGGAAACTGGGACATCTCCTCCACAGGATTTGCTGCTGTGACCGAACGAGCTGCTATGTAGAACATGGCCAGAACTGGTTCCCAGTAAGCACTCAAGAAGCCTGGGAGCTGGGCTTTGACCCCTCAGTCCTAAAGCGTCTGCACCAGCAAAGACACCTCAACTAAAAGCAGAGGGAGCAGGACACCTGGAATCTTTGTAACAACCGACAGACAGGATTAGGATTGGGGGTACTTCCATAATTTCATGTCCACTTGAGTGGTGTGACCTCCTCCTATGGAGGGTCCTGGGAACCTCCCTCACCCTACCTCCCCCACCCCCCTTCATGCTGGTGAGCCAAACTGAGACCACCTGGGTGAGCCCTGTGAGGCGTCCACTGCCACTGGATCCACAGGACTCTGCCCCCACCAGTCTGGGGTCTCCCTGCATTCTGCATCATTGCATGTAGCTGCGTGAGTCGGAAGAGGGACTTAAGGACTTGAGTTTTCCTGACAGATGATCTTGGAACAAAGCTTTCTCTTACATGTATATATGAGTGTCTGGATTTGTTTCTCTAGTCAGCCTGGCCTGACACAGTATCTACCACGAACCAAGTCACACCCTGCTCAGTCCAGGACTCTGGGGGTGGGGGGGTTTGATGGTGTCCACAGACAGCAAAGATGGGACACTGCCACATCCTGCCAGGGCACAATTTGGCAGTGTCTGTCGCCAGTGTTTCAGCTGCCAGCAGGGCTATCATCCGTGGTCAGTAGGTTTCACCGGAGCTTCCAGACCAGGAAGAAGGAACAAGCTGCCCACGTCGAAGTCTCTATCCTCTGAACACCTTTGAATCGCAGCAGCACACAGTCTGACACTGAGCCTAACGATGAGCCTCTTGGACCGGGGTCCTTAGAATGCAACTGGGAAGAGCTGCCCCCTCAAAGCTGGGCTGAAAGCTTTCAGGGCGTCACCTGCTGAGGGGGCACTGCACACACGGAGGACAGATGGTACTCGTGTGTCAGCTTGCCCGGTGGTCGCAGCTGGATGCTGCTGCGATGCAGGATGTGACGGCACCAGCGCTAGGAATGCCAGCCCTGGGAGAGCTGTCAACGGGGCTTCCCGACAAAGGCAGACTAAGAAGAATGGGTTGGCAATCTACTCCCAAACACCTACCAGGGAACCTACAGGTGACAAGAGAATATTGCCCAGAAGCATACTGGAAGATGAGCCCCCTGTGTTGCAAGGTACTCAAAATGCGGTGGGTCCAACAATGGACTTGAGCAAACCAGCAAAGATGAAGGCGGGGCAGGCCTGGGCAGCACTGGGCTCCATTGTGAATGGGTGACCACAAGCAAAGACTAACTCAATGCCAACTGTGGTCGAAGCTATATAATCATTTGTCAATTTGAGGACTAAGAGTGAAGGGGTGGAGTCTACTCTGTCACTTGGGTCATAGCCAATGAGGCCTCTGTGTGGCCACGGTCCTCGCCTGAGCATTCTGGGAAATGTAGTACTTCCTCCTTAGAGGGGGGAGACGCTCTGCTCACACTCTGGGAGACATAGCAGCTGGCAAGACACATGGACCCACCCTGGTGCAGCCCTGGGTGCTGAGAAGCCATGGAAAGACCCCTGCCAGCACTGAGATTTTTAGAACGTCACTGGATCCAAAGACTTTCTACCCACTGGCCTGTGATCGTCCTGCATTTTGTCATTGCATGCGTTTCGTGAATCTTTATAAACTGATACTGGGCATGTGGGCTAATAGCGGACTTATGGGCTTGTCCTGGACTGGGCTGGGCTGTTTTCTCAATGTTCAATTGCTCTTGTATATACTATAAACCTCTTTCTTTTTGGGTGGGTGGGGGGGCATCACTGCCCTTTGGTGGTCGTGGGAGCTAACCAGCCTTGCTCCTGGAGAGTCACTGCTGGATTTGAACCGCCAAGCCCATGGGCTGCAGTCCCGTGCACTCAACCACTTATGCCACTGGGTCTCAGCCCTTAAACCTCTTCCTTACACACATATGTCTAAATTTGTTTCTCTAGTCTACCCAGACAAACACACCACCTAACAACCTCGAATCAAGGCCCACGAACGCTTGCTCATACCAACTTCATAACCAGGGATGCATCAGAGACCCCCAGGTGGGTTCCAATGACGTAGGTTGACGAATGCTCCCCACTGGGCTTGAGCAGCGGTACACTGAAACTGATGTCTAGGGGCTGAGGAGTGATTTAAAATGGGTGGCCTTTCACAATGAGGGCGCGCCACCACGCAGTGGTTAAATCGCCCGGGGAAGATTGCAGTGCCGATGTCTATGGCAATGAAACCATCTTCCAGACCAACTGACCAGGGACAGGAAGGCACAGGGAAGAGGGCCAGGATCGGTTCCTGATGGGTCACAGAGGTTACACAGTGTTGGGGTGCTAACTGCAAGGTCAGCAGTTCAAAACCACTGGCTGCTCCCACTGGACAAAGAGCTTTCCACTCCCATAAAGACAAAGTCTGGGAGACCCATGGAGGCAAGTCTATAGGGGCAGGATGAGTGGGCATCGACTCAATGGCAGCGGGCTATGAATGTGTGTGTGTGTAGGTAGCTGCAGAGCTGGCAGTCGTGGAAAACCCAGGGAGGGGGCGGGCGGACAGCTCTCACTCACTGTCTAGCTCCTGAGGTGTTCAGCTATTAACAAGAATGCTGTTAATATTCAGGGGCCACCCACGTCTTAAGTGACCTCGTCAAGCAGGCCATGTCCTAAGAACTCATTGCTCTTAGATTGGGGTTGGGATTATTGCTATGTTCTTAGCTATTTTGAACTCACCTACAATTAAATGGACTCTCTTGGACACATGCATAGAGCCAGGTAGGCATCTGCTATTAAACCCCTTCAAGCGATCTTATTCGTTTAACTGAATGAGAAGAATAATACAAGAGGGCTTTAAAGAGGTGGTGGAAAAATTCATGTGTGCTAGAGCAAAGTGTGGTGAAGAAAGTAGATGGTGGCCAGCTATCAGAAAGAGTGGTGCCTGGGGTCCTCAACACTGTTTTCAATCCAACAGCCATCTAGATGAGATATCAACTAAACCCACATGGATGAAGCACACCAGCCTGTGTGACCCAAAGATTGTAAATAATATAATCCAAGTTGAAAGGAGGGAATGGCCTCAGGGCTTCGATTTACAGTGTCCACACATGGATTAAACCTCCCATGAATCCTCTTTAAGCATAGTTGAGGGAAATGAATAGCCCTGTTATCAGACAGAGAGCATTGTCAAGCTGATTATGGCAGCCGTAGTTAGGTTAAAATGCCCCATCATCTGATTTACCTTTTGATCCATTTTAAAACAGTTTCACTTAAAAAAAAAAAAAAAGAAGTGAAGGGAAAGTATGTGTGGATTAAGCCCCTGGAAAATCCCATCTGACCACAGGGAGGTGAATAAATTGCAAAATGCAAGGGAGGGGGGATTGTTGCAGACACAGTTACATTAAAATTTACCACCTTCTTATGTGACCTCCTTCATAATAAATTTGAATTTGTTCTCGTTTTTAATATTTTCTGCTTTCTTTTTGATTGAGGTCCTTTTCTTTCTACTGTGTTACTCATATTTTTGTGGAAGGAGGGGGCTTTGTTTAAATTTTTCCCCCTGCAGATGAAATCCAGGGCAGGTAAATCTACAGGATGGGGAAATGGGAAGCTAATGACACTGAGTGCAAGGCATAAAGGCAGTGCTGTGAAACTGCCTGTGGTGACGGCTGTGCCACGCTTCTGGATGGGATCTGAACAAGTGAATTGTATGATACGTGAATCACATGCCAATAAAACTGTTGGTGGGGGGTCGGGGAGAAAGCAAGGAAAGGAAAAAAAGGGTGGTAAGAATAATGCCAGAAGTGCACAGTGGTTGTCTCTGGGTAAGGAGATCATAAACAGTGCTACTTCTGGATGGCTTACATGGCTCCTCTCTTCCAAGCTGTTCACAAAGTTCAGATATTGCTTTGAAAACACAGATATAGTGCATGTTAAAAAAAAAAAGCAAGCCATTGCAAAAAATCTAGATCTGCCCCGGAACCCAGAGTCGGCTCAGCTCCTGAAGACATTGGTCTCCTGTAGACACCTGCAGGGGCCAGGTGAAGGCGGAATCTTGTCATTGGAGGCTTGTTGTCAAGAGTGGGAGTTGTTGTAGAGGGGAAGGAAGGCAGTGGGTCTGGTTACTAGGCAGGCTCTTCTCTTACATCTCCCTTCTTTCCCCCTCAGCACCTGGGTGCCTGGAGATGGGCCCACCAGGGAAGCCTCCGTTCCAGTGAGCCCTGCCAGCCCAGGTGGCGTGCATGAAGTCCCGCACCTGGGCAGTGCCGCGCACGAGCTACGTGGAGAGGGAGGTGTGCAGATGATATTACAACAAACCAGACACCCACGAGGGTATGTGCTAAAGGTAGACCCCCCTCCGACTTTCCTCATTGAGAAACGGAGGGGAAAGCATAAAGAAGCTCGGAGCGGTGCAGCCAGGGCCTGATGCATGCTGGGAATCAGGCAGTGGGCAGGCGTGCACCAAGTCCCGATGGCAGAGGAATATGACCGTGAGGGGGAGGGCCCAGGCTCCCCCACACACATCCTCACCTCACACTGGGCCCACCCCCTGCCACGCTTCACCCCCGGGGGCTGGGGTGGGGCAGAACTGGTTGTCGATCTCAAGTTCACCCCACACTCAGGCAATACATAAGTCAACTCAGGGTTAGCACCGCACACTGTGACTACATTGTGTCTGTCCAATGACTGTGCGCGCGGATGTCACAGCCTCTGGAGCTCTGATCCCTCCTCCCCCCATACTCAGTGCTCTCACGGCTGGGTGTTTACTAAATGAGGTCAAAGGCACGTCTGCCTTAGACCCTGCCCAGAAGTGCCTGTGGCTGCCCCAAACTCTGGCCCAGACTAGGCAGGGCCTATCTGCAATACAAGGAAATGTGCCACCCAGTCACAGAAAGCCCTAGCAGGGCCTTCCCCATGCCTTTCTAAGTCTGAGAGATCCGTGCAAACAGCTCTGTCTGTGTCTGCCCACTCTGCCTGGGTGGGTGGCATTCTGGAAAAGACAGCAGGGGCGAAAAAACATTAATGGGTGGGGGGTGGGACCGACAGGGGCAGTGCAGGGACCTATCTGTGTGGTGCTCCAGCTGGGGGCACCCTAGACGACGCTTTGCCAAAACCCACAGGGCTGTCCAACTCAGAGAGCAACGGACAGGTTTTGGTGAATCTCTGAGCAAATACTGGTATCTTGATGGTAACAAATGAGCCCTAACCATGTAAGACAGCAGTAAGAGGCCAAATGGGATGTGCGGAAAGGAGCAGCGGGACCTCGCTGGACTTTCCAAGCACCAGTTCATTCTCTGTCAACTGACAGCTGCCTACCCACCATCTTTGGTTGTACACCAAGTTTTCCTGGAGTACAGGGGAAGTGTCAAGCAATCGGGATGGAGAGAAAGAGGGGGAGGGGGAGTCTGAGGTGAGAAGGCAGGGGGAGAAAGCTGGGTGGGGAAACCACAGCAAGAGCCAAACTTGAGGTGTTTGATGACATTCAACAACCAGGGGCACGTGCTTCCCTCTCCCAGGTTAGCACCAACATGCTGCAGGTGCCTGGGAGCACCCCGTGGGCAGACACAGGTTTGGGGGAGAGCAGAGTACCGCTCCCTCTCTGGACTTCCCAACTCAGACCCAGAGAGAAAGGGAAGGTCAGGGCCAGCACGAGCCCTGATCATGGGCGTGGAAACAATGCTGCAAAGCCACTCAACTCCACGGTCACTCTGCCGACCACTCTGTGCCTCCCCACGCCGCCCTTTGACAGGCGGTAGGTTCGTCACCTCTGTAATTAGCCAAAGGGTCATCCGAAGAGATTCAGGCCCTCCCGGGAGCCCCAATGCTTCAGTCTGTTTGTGGAGAACTTGGGAAATCTTCCTGCAGTTATTCAATATTTTAGCTGTCTGTCCTTTTTCCGACTCCAACACTTGCAAATTTGAAAGTTTGCCTTGCTTTTTATAGCACCAACCAAGTTGCTGACTGGGGGAAAAGAAGAAGAAGAAACGGGAGCAGCAGTGGCACGAGCCAAACACACCCCTACTAAGCGGAGCCAGGTTGGCTTCAGAGTCCCCCAAAGCACCACCTGGACAGCATCAGTGGGGGAAGATATGCATTCACGTCATCAGATGTCGTGCTCAAAGAATGACATGCCAATCCACCAAGACAATACTCTCACCCCCAGAAACCCACGGGGCTTGCCAGGCACCTTTGTAGAGTCTACGTCCTTCTCCAAGGACGGGACCCAGTTGGTTTGTCTGTGTCTCCAGGGTGGTCTGTTTCTGATCTCGCTCTCGTGTCCGGCCGGGGGTGGACACCTGCCCTACTGCGAGATTCCAGAAGACACCTTTCTGCCCTTGGGGACCTGGGCCAGCATGGCCAGTCTGTCCCTTCTGGCCCCTCCTCCCAGGTAGTTCTCCAGTCACACCGTGGGCTCTCTGAAGACCGCCAGCAGGAGATGCAAAGAGCTCTCAGCGCACCCGAGTGGACGCCAGGTTCGTCTAAGCCGTGCATCCCAGCCTGGCGAAGCCCACGACCTGCCTGGGTCACCGAGGGAGCGTGTGGAGAGAGAAATGACTTAATGCACAGCCATTCCCATCTGATGGGAACTTTACAGGCAGCTGATCAGGAAGCTTAGCCTCCTGTTTCTGGCCTGATGCCTCTCACCAGAGGAATCAGGCAGGCAGAAAGAAGTCTATGCGCACCAGTGTGCACATACACAAAAGCCACACCTGGTAAAGGGCTGGCAGACACCTCCTCAGAGAGTGCAGGGAACCTAAGAAGCAGACACCCACCGACAGATACTCAGAGCGCCCTCAACAGGGCGGTGGAGAGCATCCCTTACCATCTGCGCCCGTCGGGAAAATCAAAGCTGCCATCTGGTTTCTAGATCTCCGCCTCTGACAGAACGAGCCCTGGTGGCACTGGACTGCTAACTGTCAGGTTGTAGGTTCAAACCCACCATCTGCTCCGAGGGAGAGAGACGAGACAGTCTGCCCCTATCCAGAGGTCCTGGAGTTGCTGTGAGTGGGGGGCCGACTTGGTGGTGGTGGGTGGGCCTTGGGTTTCGGTTCTGAGGGGCCCTGGGGAGCGTAAGTGGTGGGCTGCCCGCTCCGGCAACAATTGGCCACCTCAGAAACCCTCCTTCGGGCCACGGTGAGTCTGAACCCACCTGGACTGTAACAACTGAACGATGCATTTTCTCTCTCTCTCTCTCTCGAAACCAAAAAAAGTCCGCTGCTGTGGAGTTAGGAGCCCTGGTGGCATAGTGGTTAGGGATCGGGTCTGTTGGAAAGTACCACCTGCTCCGAGGAAGAAAGACGACGCTTTCTACTCCTGTGACGAGTGATAGGCTCAGGAAGTCCCGGGGAAGTTCTGCCCTGTCCCACAGCGTCGCTGTGCTTGGGGCAGCTAGAGGGCAGAGAGTATTAAGCAAGCCCTGGAGCTGACCCTGACTTACGGGGCCCCGACAGGACAGGGCTTCCACGGCCCTGAGTCCTTCAGGAATAGGCTGTCATGCCTGCCTCCCGAGGAGCAGCCGCTGGGGTCGAACCACTGGTCTTTTAATTCGCAGCTGATGGCTGGATCCCTGGGCCACCAAGTACCCTCTTCAGAGTACTAAAACCACAAACCACTGTTCCACCTGCTGTCCCCTTCCGGGAGCAGGCCAGGCTTGCCTGGATTTGGCTGGAAGGACAGATGTGTCGGCATGAGCCTCAGCTGTGGCGAGCGCTCCCCTAACTGGGTACTGAAACCAGCCAGCCAGGATCTGCCTGCCCTCATTGCCGGGCCAGGGGAGCAGCCAGGGCGACGGCCACTCTCGATGCTGCAGCTTTACCTGCAACACCTGCTCTGTCGGCAACCCAGCAACTGGCAGGGAGGAAGCCCCCACACTGCCCCCTGGCTCTCCCTCGGGGGAGGGGGGGGAAGGGCACAGAGGGATGCAGAGGCCCTCAGTACCTGCCCCTGTCCCATCTCACTGCTCCCAGGCCTGAGGGTGGGTGGCCTCTCCATCCATCAGCATCCCGAGGTCTGAGTCTAACCACCCACCCACACAGTACGTCTCGACAAACCACACTGGGAAGGTAGACAGCTGTCCGGGAGCCACGGCTGAGCCAGGGAATGTGCCCCAAGTCCTGGCCTCACGAGGCTGGAGGAGCTCAGTTGTGGACCTCGGGCCCCATTTTCTAGGCACTCGGGAGAGGGGCTGTGAGGATGCACTTCTTGGAAATGGGGTGCTTATCAGCAATCCCAGGGTTGGACTCCAGTGACACTACTGGGGTCAGAAGAGTGCAGGGGGCCAGCCCCGGCCGTGATGGCATTCCTCTGCAGACCCTAAAGCTCAGGGGAGCTGAGTGGACGGGCAGGGAGGACAGGTCTCAGCGAGCCATTTCTGTCCCTCCTGTTTCTCTCTGTGAAAGGGCCTGGTAGGGTCCCGGGCCAGAGCTGTGAGTGAGGGGGCGGGAGAGCCAGGCTGTGAGGCAGGGCATGAGGCTGGCGGACCCCAGAGCTGCAGAAACATGCGCTCCTGTGAGCTGGCACGGCATGGTCACACCACTGACCCTAGAGCAGTGACTGTGTGCCAGCTCTCCCTGCCATCTCTCACGCACTGGCACGGGCCAAAGGGCTGGCAGAGAGGCCGAGAGAGATGCAGGAGAGACAAACCCATGCCCTCCACCACCCACCCACCCAACCCGCCTAGCGGCTGACACCTGCCAGGTGGGGGCACCTCACTGAGCTCCAGCTGAGATGCGTGCAGCCCTGGCAGGATTTGTGAGCAGGGCAGGCACCGTCCCCCCACCCCCACCCCCGGCTGGCGTCAAATCCTGAAGCAGTGCCCACCCTACTGAGAGAGGGAAGGGCAGGGGATGGGGAAGGCCAGGGGAGCAGAGCCCCACTCACATGGGGCGTGGAACATGACGAGGACAGAGGAGTGCTCCTTCACAAACGGGTCAAAGTCTTCGTCCGTCAGGTGATAAACGGAGCCGCCCTCGTCTGACCAGGGAGCCTCGGGGACCTGGGGCTGTGGCGGCTGCGGACTGGAAGACCAAAAACAGGCAGAGCTCAGAGCAGCCCTACAAAAGCTGGCCCCCTGGGCACAGACCCCTGGATGTGTGGCAGTCCATTCCGGGGCGGGGGCTCGGCCTTCACCACAGCAACCCCGGGAGAAGGGCTGTGCAGGAATAGGAGGCTCAGCCTGGCTCCACCACTGTCCCCTGAGCACCTTCAAAGTGCTTAAGGGGTCGCCCCTTCCATGCAGGGCCCTTCAATCTAACTCTCCAATCAGCTCAAGGAGTCCCAGGTCCTCTCAGGAACCTGGGGGCTTGGTGGCTCTTTCAAACTGACAGCAGATGGGCACAAAATAAAGAGCAAAGAATGATCTCTGAGTCGCAGGCTGCTTGTGGTGTGGAACTGCTGGCAGGCCAGGGCCCGGCAGGAAAGGAGGCTGGAGGAGGGTGGGGTATTGTGGTAGTGCCGTCATCTGGCGTCAATTTGGGACGGGAGAGGATTAAGGGTGAAGGGGTGGAGTCTAGTCTGTCAATCGGGGCACAGTCAAAGAGGCCTCTGTGGGCATAGTCTTCCCTTGAGGATTCTGGGAAAACGCTGGTATTTCCTCCTTGGAGGCAGGAGACACTGTTGCTTTCTTGACTCACTCCCTTGGAGAGGCTCTACTGACAAGACACATGAAGCTACGCTGATGGGAGCCAGAGTCCTGGACCTGGAGAAGGTTCTGTACCTAATGGCCAGTGATCTTCCTGCAGTCAGTGCATTGCAGGTATTTTGTGAGTCTGAAGAGGGCTTTACAGATCGGTATCAGGCATATGGGCTAACATTGGACTAAGGAACTTGATCTGGGCTGGGCTGTTATCTCAATATCGAACTGCTCTTGTATGTAAAGCTCTGCCTTATGCACATGTGTGCCTGTGAATTTGTTTGTCTAGTCCACCCGGACTCACACAGATGTGCACGAGAGCGCGGGGCAGAGGGTGGCCCGGGGTCTGCGGGCACTGACGTTGGGAGGAAAAAGCTGGCCGTGGGCCTGGGAAGCGGGCGATGAGGAGTGGGCTGAGTGAACGGGTGAGGTGGGGGGAGTGTTACCCTCACAACCCCGTCTTTCTTGAGGCCCAGAACCGAGGGACGCCACGCCCTCAGAGGCCGTGCTGGGGCAGGAAGAGCCTGGCTCGAAGTCCGTCCAGACTCCAGCTCTACCACTCACTGGCTGCGACCCCCCGGTGGGTCACTGTATGCAGATCTGGCCCTCAGGCCCTGGCTGGTCCAGATGGTCATGACTGTGTTCCACTGCTAACAAACGGGAAGGAAGGGTGGTGGTTCTAGCCTACCCAGCAATGCACCCTGCAAGAAGGGCCTGGCGATCTCCTGCCAGAAGATCAGCCGCTGCCCACCCTGCGGGCCACAGCTCCGCCTGACACCTGTGGGTGGTCAGGAGGAGGCCGAGGGAGCCCACAGATGTGGGCTGATGCTGTGTGGAGGGGAGGCGTCTGGGGACCCATTTCCCCGCCGCACCTGTGCCTGGGGCAGCCGACGTGCGGTTTTGAAAACACCCTTTGGGGTAGCAAAAGTGAAGAACAGACAACCTCTGCAGGGTTTAGCAGCCAGGGCTGCGGCAGCCAGCCCAGAGGGGCTCTGATGGATGCCCGATTCTCTCTCACAGGAGAGAGAGCCCCGCCTACGGTCTTGGAAACCCAGAGCAGCTCTCCCCTGTCCGATGTGCTCCACAAGCACCAGAACCCACCCAATGACAGTGAGGTTGGACTTTACGTTTTCTGAGCCCTCTCTGTGGTCCGGGCCTCACTGATGGCTTCACCGGCGCCTGTGTCCCAGCAAAGAGAGGGCAGACATCCTGACCCGTGCTGACCCCATGTCAGGTGGGGCCAGCGGGCAAAATTAAGCTTCAAAATGAGCCCACCAGCCAGACAATGGTCCCGGGCCAGCACCATGGCGTCATGGGCTCAACCCACCACCCAACACCACAGGCCTGATCTTGATGGCGCACCACACTACGTAGTGCCAGGCACAAGCATGGGCACCCACTCCAGACTGTTCATTCCGGCAAGGCTGTGAAGAGCCCTCGGTCACCGGTAGGGGAGGGTCAGGCGCATGAAGGCCACGGCATCCCCGTGACAGAGGGCAAGGCTGGTCTCCAGGCACGGGCTGGGGAAGAGCTCCAGGGTTCTGTGCCAGAGACATGGGGAGCGTGCCAGTTTGCTAACGTTGCATTAGGGAAGAGCGAGAAAGCACATGTCTTCCTCTCGGCTTATCCCCGAGCACGGAAACAGTCTAAGAATGCACATGAAGACCAACACAAGTCGCTGCCTATCTCAAACCGAGTGGTAGCTGGGGCTGCCAATCAGTGAATGTGCCCCCCCCTTGCTAACCAGAAGTCTGGAAGAACGAGTCTACCCATGGGTATGCCTGGAAATCTGTTTCTGATAAATCAGCCCTGGGTAACCTGGTCCTGCAGTCACGCCTGGGTCACCAAGACACAGCTGTCCAGCAGCAAGGGGTGTGATATGGTTCACAGGGAGTGTGAGGGGATGAGGGTGGAAGGAACAGGTCCCGGTAAGATTTTCCAATCCAGGCCTTTAAATCTAATTAATTA
>PVJH01031282.1:0-24032 GCA_004026705.1 Nesogale talazaci
TTTTTAAATAAATCATCTAACTGGGGGATCTTACAGCTCTTATAGCTTCTGAGATCAGACCAGATCAGGCACATTCAGGGTGGTATGGCCCTAGACTACAGCTCTTACAACAATCCACACATCAATTGTATCAAACACATTTGTACATAGATTGCCATCATCCTTTTCAACGCATTTTCTTTCCACTTGAGCCTTGGTAACAGCTCCTCTTTCCCACCTCCCTCCTCCATCCTCTGACCCAGCAAGATCCCAGCAGGACAAAATCCTGCACAACCTAGTATGTTCTCCGTTTATTGGGATGTTGTTTATTGATCCCGTTGTGTGAGTCTCTTTCTCAGGTCGGAAAGGCTGTCTGCTGTAGGCTTCCATCTTAATCTGTGAGTGCTGCCAGCCCCTCTCCCCTTTCAGCAGCAAGGTTGTGCAGAACCCATCACAGAATTTCAAGACTTCCCCCAATTCAAATGCCATATTTTCCCCTCCTATAACCCAGCATCTTGGATGGGTTGTCCAGCATGCAGACGGCACGAGAGTGATCAAAGAACACAAGACTGATCCACACCTTTCATAATTTTAAACCATGCACACTTCCCCTGTTCTATGTGAACAACCGCCTCTTGGTCTACCCCATGACCTGAATCCAAAACTCTTGTCTGCATTGTACGCACCTGCTAGAGCAGCACCCCACAACCAAGTGCCCAGTTGTCTGAGCAAGTCCCTCTAGAACAGGAAGGCCATAGGTGGACGGCTTTCACAAAGAGATGTTGGTTCTCTCACTGTCTAGGAGGCTGGAGTCCAAATTCAGAACGCGAGCTTCAGAGGAAGACTTTTTCGGTAGGGTTTAGGGGAAGTTTCATGTCTCTGTGCAGACCTTCATGGGTCTTGGTATTGACTCCCCCCACCCCCTGAGTGTACCCTAAGGTCCAAAGAGTGCCCCTCCACCCGCTTCTAGCGGTAAAGAGTTCTATTTTTCTCGATTCTCCTTCCTTTTGTCTTTTGTAAGACCCAAGTGATAAAGGCTGCGAACTGAGGAAGGGCGTTCCTCCCACCCCCACCCCCTGACAACTGATGAGTTGATCCCATCGGATCTCATCATGGCAGATACTTACATGATTCTTCCCTGCCAAGCCATTCAAATCATGGCCCAGCCAAATGGATACATATTTTGGGAAAAACACAATGAAATCCATGACATCATTCTTTACAACATGATCCAGGATTTATAATAAGCTACACAGTTGGATGCCTTTGCATAGTCAGTGAATCATGGAGAAACATCTTTCTGGTACTCTCTGGTTTCCGTCAAGATTCATCTGACATTAGAAATGACATCCCTCATCCATAACCTCTTTTAAATCTAGTTTGAGTTCCCTGCTGCAACCATTTAAAAATTCTCTTAGGCAAAATTTTACTGGCCTGTGATATTAATAACATGGCTAAATAAATTTTGCATTCAGCTGGATCACTTTGCTTTGGAGTAGACATTAAATACGGATCTCTTCCGGTCGATTGGCCAGGCGATTTCTCACATTTCTTGCCATAGATGAATGAGCTCTTCCAACATTACATCCGTGTGTTGAAACATTTTCATGGGTATCCTGTCAATGACTGGACCCTTGCTTTTCACAATAGCTTCAGTGCAGCTTAGACGTCTTCCTTCAGTGCCATTGGTTGCTGCTTGCATCACTTGGGGTCTTACAAAAGACACCGAAAAAGGTTGAATGTCAACCACAAGATCAGCAGTTCAAAACCACCAGCTGCTCCTTTGGCGAAAGGAGAGCTTCTGTACTACCATAAGCATTTGTAGGCTTGGAAAGCCACAGGCACAGCCCTACTCTGTCTTCCAGGGTCGTGATGAGTCTGAATTGACTCGATGGCGGTGAGCTTGGTCTTTGTTCCAACCTGGGAGGCTTGTTTCCAGCATGAGGCCAGACAGTGCTCTGCTGCTCTTCAGAAAGTTTTCACTGGCCATGGTTTAAAGTGGATTTCCAGGTCTTTCTTTCCAGTCTATTGTTGTCTGGGAAATCGGCTGAAACTTGTCCAGCCTGGGTGATCTTGCTAGTGTTCAAAAGCCCTGTGACAGAGCTCCTAGTATCGCAGCAATGCGTAAACCTCACTCAAGCCAGGATGGCAAAGTGGGCATTGATCATGTGACCCCAATTCCGCTCCTAGACACTTAGTCTAGTGAAACCGAAGCCTATGCGCACACAAATACCTATAAGCAAAATCTGAGAACAATTTTATTGCTCATAGCCCCAATCTAGAAATAATCCAAAGCACCCTCGAGTGTGGCATGAGTAAACAAAATGTGGTACCCACAAATAACAGGGTACTACTCCACAGCCAGGAGAAAGGACTTCTTAGACGCGCAGCACTCGGGGTGCATCTCAAATGCATGACACTCAGTGAAGGAAGCAGGTCCCCAAAGATTTTTTAATGCAGGAGATCCTGGAAAAGGTAAAATGATGGGGTCAGAGACTAGAACAGAGGGTGCCAATCCTTTGGAGTCTTCAGGCAGTGTCACCCATTAAGTGCTGCAGGTTGCTGGCTACAAGCCATGCACAGGCACCTCGGCAGGTGGAGGTGGAGATTTACTTTAGAAAGGTCAAAGCCCTGAAATGTCTATGGGGTACACATGAGGTTTCCATAGCAACTAATAACATCACCAAGTCAGGACTTAAGGAGGGGTGAAAAGGTGGGGGAAGGAAGGGGAAAAAGAGGAGCTGATACCAAGTACTCAAGTGGAAGCGATGACAACATATGTGTAAATGTGTTGGATACAATTGATGTATGAATTGTTGTAAGAGCTGTAAGAGCCCCTAATGAAATTATTAATTAATTTTAAAAAGAGAGAGGAGGGAAGGGGAAAGTGATAGAAATGATGACTGTGTAGCCCCACTCAAGGGGGTGAATAACCAGACTAGTAAATGAATGAAGACACTGGAGGGTGTAAGATATGGCAGAGAAAAAACATATACAATAATGAGTGTTCCTGGAGGGTACAATGGGGCAAGGAGGGGATAAATGGGAGCTGATATCAATGAGATCAAGAGGAAAGAAGATGCTTTGAAAATTATCGTGTCAGTAATTGTGCAATTGTGCTTGACCTAGTTGAATTAAGGATCGTTACAATATCTGTAAGAGCTCCCAATTAAAATGACTTTAAAAAAAGTTAGAGGAGGGTTTGCTTGTAAAGGATGAGATTAGCTTCAAGTGAATATTGGTATCTTTCCCAAGGAGTGACTGGGAACAGAATAGGTAGGGACTACCTGGAAGGGAAGAAAAAACAAAACCCAAACTCACTGCCCTTAAGTTGCTACCAAATCACAGTGATCCAATAGGGACAGGATAGACCTGCCCCTGTGGGCTTCTGAAGTTCTAAATCTTTGCAGGAGTACAAAGCCTCATCTTTTGCCCAAGAAGGAAGGAAACGGTTCTTAAAATGCTGTCAATGACAAAGAAACCACGCCAGGCAGACCTGACAGCTATTAAAGGTTCAGGTCCAGATCACTGAAATCAAGTGGGTTTTGCAATGAAACCAGTGAAACCAATGCCCTGCTTTCTAGCTGCAGATGCAGGTTACACAGATACTACTGCAGTTGATCGAGTGTGCAGGAGCATTTTGAAGGAGTTTGAATATTGCGCGAGAATCACCAAAACGTGACACAAAGACATGCACAGAGTAAGAAAATACTGTTGGAAAAATGGTGCCAATAGACTTATTCGAGCCAGGGCTGCCACACACCTTCCATTTGTGAATTGCAATTCAGCAAAACACAATGACATACATGAGAAGGTAGGGCTGTTGGTGTTCTTTCTCCATCAAAGACAGACGTGGATTTCCCACGGGACCAAGGACTTCATCCATGCTGACACTCTGACTTCCTCTCTTACCTCCTGACTTCATCCTCACGGTTCTGCCTGGTGGCTCTCACAGTCTGCAGGACCTTCTCCAGGGAACCAAGAGACACTGGAAGTGCCTTCCTCCCTGCCACCCACTCCCTTCAGTTAAACTCCTTTCTTCAACATTCAAAGGCATCGATAGCCTAAGGCCTGCTACTCTTCAAGAAGAGTCATCTGTTTCTCTTTCGGTCAATTCAAGAAATCCCCATGAAGCGTTGGATGCCTTATACGCTAAGACTATGGAATTTAAAAGAGGAACTCATAGAAACATGCCAATAATTGCCAGAATATTTGTAAGAAACTTGTTGAGAGGGAAGGGTCTTCCAGCATCCCCCTGAACATTAACTCTTCATTCACCATGCCCTAAGACAGTGCTCCTCAACCTTCCTCACGCATAACCCTTTCATACAGTGCCTCTTGTGGTGGTGAGCCCCAGCCATAAAATTATTTCTGTTGCTTCTTCATAGCTGTAAGTTTGCTACTGTTATGAATCGTCATGTAAATATCTGATAGGCAGGATATATTTCCACTGTTACCAATTGAACATAATGAAGCTCAAGGAAAGCATAGCGATTAATCACAAAACGATATGTAATTATATATTGTGAACTAGTTATGTGTTTCTCGATGCTCTCAGGTGACTCCTGTGAAAGATTGTTCGACCCCCAAAGGGGTCGCGATCCACAGGTGGAGAACCTCTGCCCTAAGAGAAGACGTTTCACCCTAACGGGAACTGGATCCTTGCCCTGTAGACTCTGCACAGATGCACGTGGGTCGGTGTGGAACCAGTCCCTTTGGGTGGTGGGGGTGGGCCGGCATGCCCATGCCTCTCCATCCCCATTCTTCTGGCTGGGTTTCCAACAGGTGAGTGATCACTGCCCCTCTCAAAGAAAGTTCAGCCTGGGGCCACCCCTGCCCCTCTTCCTCAGCCCCTTCCCTGTGCCGCTCCTTACCTGCCATCTGCCGCAGCTGCTGCGCAACCAGGCTCAGTGTCAGCAGGAGAAGGAACATGTTCTGTCCTGAATCTGTAAGCGACAACTGAGCGTCTCAGGGCTGCTTGCAGCTTTGCTGGGTCTCATGATTTAGTGACTCGATCCCTTCTGAACACTGGGAAAGGACTCGTAATCCACTTTCTGGGAGGCAGAGGGTGGCGGAGGAGAGACTTCTAAGCGCCTTGTCAGGAGGCGGAGCTGGGCGATAGGGGAAGGGGAAGTCAGTTGCTTAGACACTTCCTCCTTTTCTGCACCTGAGTCAGTCCCCGTGACTGTCCCACACTGGCGGTCATCTGCACCCCTTGTCTCTACCAGGAACCCTCCTACAGGCTTCCCCACCTCCTGACAAATGGAGGGCGCTGGGACCCAGAACAGGGTCAGTTACCCAGGAGAATGAAGCAGAGGGGCTCAGTTGACAGAGCGGGCCACGTGATGAAGTTATGCTCAGGGCCCCGTGGAGTTTGCCCTTGAACCACCCATATGAAGAGGTTTAGACAGGGAGTCCAGGACACTGGCTCTGTCTGTCCGTCCATCTGTCCATCTGTGAAGGGATGGGCACACAGCTTTGGCCTGGCTGCCCCTCCTGTCCTTCTCTCCATGGCTTCCAATTCCCCTCCCACCCCAGGATTGCTCCTGAGTAGAAGCAAACTGCTCAGGATCTAATCCTGTCTGCTTCTCAGTCCTCAACCAGGGTTCTAAATTTGATTAACCACAGAACCATTTCTTCCAGGGAAGTCCTTTAGAACCGAACATCTCCAGGGGTCCTCAAACTATGGCCCACGGGCCACATGCGGCCCACCCAGGACATTTATCTGGCCCGTGGGGTGTTTTTGCGGCTGCTGCTGTCCTGCTTAGCCGCCGACTTGTCCTGTGCCTGCAGTGAATTTGTTCCTAGTTTGCTTGTTTGAACTATAATCCGGCCCTCCAATGGTTTGAGTGAACTGGCGCCCTGTTTAAAAAGCTTAAGGACCCCTGAGTGGAAACTGAGATCTGAGTGGAGGGGAAAGTCATTGGGAGATGTTGATGAGGGGGACTGCCTGATGCATTCCATTTTTGAAAAGGATGGACCCTCTGGATCGACAATGGAGCAGGGCCGGCACACTGCTGCCCTTGTGCCATACGGGGCCATCGTCTGTACATTTGGCTCCAAAAATAAAAGTATCCTTCAGGTGATGGTGATTTCATTCAGGTGTAAAAATGTTCTCCATGGCTCTCGGCTACGTTTTCCAGTATTGTGAGGGACAGGATGGGCTCTTCTGTCTTTGAAGTTTTCCAGCCCCTAAAATGAACTACGGTTGGATGGGAGAGTGGGTTGGGCAAAGACAGAAGCAGGAAGAATCAGCAGGAGGCAAAGGTTTGTGCGGAGATGGGCTGAGCTGGGTTAGGGTCAGGTATATGGGGGATAGGAGGCAGAGAAGAGGTCTGTTGATTATAGATCCTTCTTTTTTTGGGGAGGGGGGGCATCACTGCTCTCCGGTGGTGGGAGTAGGAGGCCCAGCCCCACTGCTGTAATTGAACCTCCGTCCCAGTGGGCCGCAGTCCCGCGCACAACCACTACGCCACCGGGGCTCAGCCCTGATTATAGACCCTTCTTAATTTACTCCTCGCCTGTTAACTTGCTTTTTAAAAAAAGTTTTGTTGAAGTAGAATTGGCATACAAGAGAAAGACATAGATATATGAATATATTGTATAGCAATTGTACCTCAGTAAAGTATACAGCTCTCTATTTCTGAGAGAGGAAAGCATTTTGTGTATAAAATTCATTGGTCTTTCATATGGTTACAGAGTTATACAATCATCATTACCATTTAATCCCAGAATCTTTTCACCACTTCAAAAAGAAACCTTGAGCTCATTAGGAGAAATTCCTCTATTCTTTCCTCCTTTTTCTGTGGAAACCACAAATCCACTTCCTGTCTATACAGATTTGCCTATTCTGGGTATTTCATACAAATACAGTCATAGGTCATGTGGCACTTGGCTACTGGCTCCTGTCCTCGAATATAATGGGTTGAAAGTGCACCCATGTTGTAGCATGTCTCAATGCTTCATTCCTTTTCATGGTTGACTAATATCCCACTATACCAACCCCTACTCCCAACCCCCAAAATTGCCTTTCAGTTCATTCTGACTCCCAGTGACCCAACAGGACAGCGTAAGACTGTCTCTGAAGGTCACTGAGATTGTCGATCTTCATGAGAATAGAAAATCTCATCTTTCTCTCATGGAGTAGCTGGTGACTTTGAACTGCAGCCCACGTCGTAACCCCTAACATCAACAGGAATCTTACATTATACTACATAGATAGACCACAAGGAGTCCTGGGGAGGCAGTGGGACACTGATCAGCTGTTAACCCCTCTCTGTGGGAGAAAGATGTGGCAGTCTGTTTCCGTAAATAGTACTCCCTTTGCCTGGGGGGGGGGGGGTGTTGAGATCAAAGTCATGGGGGGGGATCAAGGTCAATTAGCACCACAGTTCACAAAACAGTGCTTAACATTCTGCTTTGTGAGGAGTAATTGGGGTCTTAAAAGCATGTGAGCAGCCAACAAATGCACAACTATTGGCCCAACTATGAAAATCAAAAGACATATGGGAATATTTAATCCAATGGACTACTGGAACACACCGTCAGTCTCCGCAATCCTGAGACCAGAGCCGGATGGTTCTTGACTCCCACGACAAATCGCTCTAAAAAGGATCATATTAGGAGGTCCTACACAGACGGGAGGAAAACAGCGGAACAAAGCCCCAAATCATAAGAGAGGCCAGGCTTACTGGTTGGGTAGAGACCAGCGAAACCCTTAAGAGTGCAGTCGTTACAGCAGAAAAGTGGGTGAAGGGGGACAGCGGTCAGTGTAAGACATGGGGAAAAATTATAAATTACCAAGTGGGGGAGGGGGGAATGAGCTGATACCAAGGTACCCAGTAGAAAGAAAATATTTTGAAAATGATGATGGCGACACACGTGCAAACGTGCTTGACACAATGGATGGATGCATGGATTGTGATAAAAGCTGTACGAGCCCCCCAATCAAATGACTTTTTTTTTTTTAAAGCGAGTACAGTCTTTAATCACGCCTTAGAGCTGGGCCTGAACCCACTCCCATGTTAAACTAGTCAGCTGCTGATGCTCAAAGGGACAGCACGACTGGATGAGAGTGCAGCTGAGAAAGAGCAGGAAGGGAAACGGGAAACAGAGAGGAAGTGGGAGGCAGGGTGGGCGGACTGAGATGAAATGTGTGCAGATTGTTGGGTGCTAAACTGATGATCTCTTCTTGAAAACATCACCTCGTTCACGATAACAAGGGAAAGGAAAGCATCAAAGACGAAGATAGAGGGCAAGACAGACAGAAAAGATGACAGCCTCGGCCACTCTGAGGGGCAGTCCTACTTGAACCTCTCTGTTGCCGGAGTCAGAAGCAACCCCACAGCCGTGAGTTGGCTTCTGTTGTGGCTTTCTCTGGTGTCCCTTCCTGGGGTGGGTGGGGGGGAGGAAGATGTACAACATTTGTTGATGCGCTCTTTTGTGGTGAGATGCGTGGGTTGTTGTCACTTTGGGTCTGCGATGAAAAAGCTACCGTGAACAGAAGCTCTGCGCGAACACACATTTACATTTTTCTCAACAGCATCCTGAGGCATGAAACTGCTGGGTCACATGAGTGATCACCTTTGGGAAACGTGCTGAGGGTCTACCGGACTGCTTCACAGGGGCTGCATCCTGTCACTTTCTCACCAACGAGTGGTAGTTGTGCATCGTTTCTGGTATCTCCGTACGAGTGGGTGTGAAGTGGTATTTCACTGTGGTTTGGGCTTTCGTTTCCCTCATGACTCGTCAAACTGAACATCTTTTGAATGTGCTTGGTGGCCATTTGGTTTGTCTTCTTTGCGCACAACCACTACGCCACTGGGGCTCAGCCCTAGAGTTCATTTTTCTACATGGCGTCAGGAAAGAATTCTTTTGCAAGTGACTTTCCAGTTGTCCCATTCATTAGTCTGTGCCAGGACTAATGTCTATTCACCGCCTTTACACCTGTAGGATAATTCATCTTGTTTTCTTGTTAGGTTTTGAGTTCTTTCCATAAGAAGTTCCAAAAGTTCATGGGAAAATTCCGTGACCTTTTTCCTCGACTTTTCCATGAACTTTCTGAAGTCCCTTCATGCATTTTGGATATTAGACGCTGGTCAAATAGATGATTTGCAGATATTGTTCTTTCACTCACTTGATAGTGCCATCTAACGAACAATAATTCTTAATTTTTATGAAATCCAGAATATCCATTTCTACTCTGGTTATGCATAAGATGTCTTATCTAAGACACTCCAGTCCATTCCAAGGTCATTGAGGTGCATATCTAGATTTTCTTTTAATAATCTTATACTTTACTTCTTACATTTAACTTTTTTTTTTTTAGGCATCACTGCCCTGGTGGTGGGAGTAGGAGGCCCAACCTTTGCTCTTGTGAGTGGGAATTGAACCTCCATCCCAGTGGGCCACAGTCCCGCGCAACAACCACTATGCCACCAGGTCTCAGCCTCTTACATTTAGCTTTCTGATTAATTTTGAGTTCATTTTTTTTCTTTCTTTTTTTTTTTTTTTTTTTTTTTAGGCATGACTGCCCTGGTGGTGGGAGTAGGAGGCCCAGCCTTTGCTCCTGTGAGCAGGAATTGAACCTCCATCCCAGTGGGCCACAGTCCCGCGCACAACCACTACGCCACTGGGGCTCAGCCCTAGAGTTCATTTTTCTACATGGCGTCAGGAAAGAATTCTTTTGCAAGTGACTTTCCAGTTGTCCCATTCATTAGTCTGTGCCAGGAAATTTGGAAAAAAGCTTTCTGGCCAATTGGTCAGAAGAGATCCATATTTGTGTCCATTCCAAAGAAAGATGACTCAGCGGAATGTTCAAATTATAGAACAATATCATTGATATTATATGCAAGCAAAATTTTTTTTGGAGGCGGGGGCATCACTGCCCTCAGGAGGGAGTGGGAGACCCAGCCTTGCTCCTGGAGAGCTGCTGCTGCATTTGAACTGCCAAGCCAGTGGACCGCAGTCCCGCACTCAACTACTACGCCACTGGGGCTCAGTCTGCAAGCAAAATTTTGCTAAAGATCATTCATCAAGTGCAGCAGTCCCTTGACAAAGAACTGCTGGAAATTCAAGTCTGAATTGAGAGAGCAGGGGATATCATGGCTGATGTTAGATGGGCCTTGTCTGAAAGCGAGATTCCCAGAAAGATGTTTACTTGTGTTTTATGGGCTATGCAAAGGCATTAGGCTGTTTAGATCATAACAAACTATGGGTAACCTTGAGAAGAATGGAAATTCCAGAATACTTCATTGGGCTCACGTGGAAACTGTACATGGACCACGTGACATTGTTCCCACAGAAAAAGGGGATATTCTCCATAGGAGAGGGACTAGACCTCGACAGAATACGCCCAGATGTGAATGCCACAGATGGGCATGAAAGTGCGAACCAACAGAGAGGTCTGCGGGCTGGCCTAGTCTCAGCTACCTGGACCCCCTCCCAAGAAGAATGCACTACAGAGGACACCATTGAAGCTATCGCTCATGGAGAAGGGCGTTTCTACTTAGAGCACACAGGAGCTAACTAAGAGGGAAGGAGATAGAAAGAGACAGAGAAACGCATCTTGGTCCACCAAGTCCTGAGGATGATATCCCTGCTCAGAGCAGCCAGTGCACAAAGAGAATCACAGGGCCAGCCCCGCCATGAGAAATGACATGGTGCTATGGGGGACAATGCTGGAGACGCGGTGTGGGAACTGTGCCCAGTCTGACTCCACTACATCAGGGCAAAACACAGAGGGCATGCAAAGGAGCAGCAAAGGGACAAGGCAATGAAGTCCCTGAGGAACCCCCAAAATTAGACTTCGGGGGGCAGGTTGTGGCACCCCTTTAGACTTAACTGGAAAACACACCTGAAAGTCAACAGACAGGCCTGGAACTATTTATAGGTTCTTCTTTTTCGGTTTTTGTTTTGTTTTGGTGTTTATTATTGTTTTTCACATGTCTATCTAGATAAGATAGTCAAGATAAACAAAACAATGAAGCCAACAGTTCCAGGGGGACACATGAGAGGGGAAGGTGGGGAAAGGAAAGGGGGAACCAACAAACCCAGAGACAAGGGAAAATAAAGTGATCTAAAATCAATGCCAAGGAGGGCATAGCATGGCTGGTGAGGCTTAATCAAGTGCAAGGTGGCCTAGAGGAATTAATGAAAGCCAAATGAAGGTCGAACATGATAGTGGGACAAGAGGAAAGCAGAAGGAAATAGAAGCAAGAACTTGGAGGTATTTATAGAGGTATAAATACAGGCTCATACATATAAATGTACTTATATATAAAGCGATAGGGAAAGGCTGAGCCCCGGTGGTGGAGTGGTTGTGCGTGGGACTGCAGCCCACTGGGATGGAGGTTCAATTCCAGCAGAGGCTCCACAGGAGCAAAGGCTGGACCTCCTACTCCCGCCACCAGAGGGCAGTGATGCCAAAACAACAACAAAAACAAATAAGGAAATAGATCTATGTATACATATACTTATATGTTAAGTATTAAGGTGGCAGATGGACATTGGCCCTCTCCCAAGGATTTCCTCAATGCAAAACCACTTTGTTAACAATAACCTGGCATTCTGTGATGCTCAACTTCCCAACATGATGGTTGAAGAAATAATGGGTGCATAATCAAATGTGGTGAAGAAAGCTGATGGTGTCCGGCTATCAAAAGATATAGCATCTGGATTATTAAAGGCTTGAAGCTAAATAAGTGGCCATCTAGCTGAGAAGCAACACAGCCCATATGGAAGAAGCACACCAGCCTGTGTGATCACAAAGTGTTGATGGGATCAGGTATCAGGCATCAAAGACCCAGAACAAAATATCATATCAATGTGAATGAGGAAGAGAGTGGGTGGAGCCCTAAAGCCCATCTGTAGACAATGGGACATCCCCTGACAGAAAGATCACAGGAAAAAGACCAGCTAATCAGGGTGCAGTTTGGCATTGATGAAACACACAACTTTCCTCTAGTTCTTTCATGTCTACCCAACCGAGTACAGATAAGAGCTGGAAACAGGGAATCCAGGACAGATAAAGCCCTCAGGACCAATAATGAGAGTAGTGATATGAGGAGGGTCAGGGGGAAGCGGAGGGGGGGCGGAGAAAGTGGCAGTCAATGACAATGATCAACATATAACACACACACACACCCTGGGGAACAAACAACAGATAAGTTGGTGACGGGAGATAGTGGCCATTGTAGGACAGGGGAAAAATTTTAAAATAAATTATTAAGGGTTCATGAGGGAGGGAGGAAGAAAAATGGAGAACTGATACTGACGTCTCAAAGAAAAAGAATACGTTTCAAAATGATGGTAACATATATACAAATGTGCTTGACACATGGACGTATGGATTATTATAAGAGCTGTGTGAGCTCCCAAGAAAATGGTTTTTAAAGGAAAAAAGGGGGTCATTATACAGTTTAGAACCAAGAAAGATGTGTGTCAGGATTGTATCCTCTCACCATGCTTTTATAATCTGTATGTTGAGAAAATTGTCAAAGCAGAGGCATTAGGATTCGAGGAAGGCAGCATCCTGCAGTTTGCAGCTGACACCACCTTGTTTGCGGAGGGTGAGGAAGGCTTGAAGCATTTGCCAATGAAGATCAAAGATCACAGCCTTCGGTATGAACTACAGCTCCGTGTAGGGAAGACCAGCATCCTCACAACTGGACCGATAGGTAACATCCTGAGAAGTGGAGAAAGACTGACGTAAGGAGGACGAGACTTCAACTCACGTGCACTGGACTTGTTGTCAAGAGAGACCAGTCCCTGAAAAAGGACATCATGCTTGGTAAAGTGGCGGGACAGCGAGAAAGAGGAAGGTCTTGGACAGGATGGATGGACGGACACTGTGAGGCTGACTGGGCAGTGGCTCCTGTTGTACAGAGGGTCGCTGTGCATCTGAACAGCAACAGCAACCGGTCCAGTCGCTCCAGACTATTGAAAAACATTTGTTTTTTTCCTTGCATCTGATTATCTTCGCACCCTTGCCAAAGAAATCAACTATCAATTTCCTTTAGAGAATCAATTCTATTCCACTGATCTCTATGTCTCTCCTTAGTGACCACATGGGCTTGGGTACTGTGGCTTTGTAGTAAGTTTTGGAATAGAGAATTGTGAGTCCTGCAGTTTTGTCTTTCTTTTCTCAATAATTATTTTGGCTAGTCTCCTTTCTTTGCATTTCATATGAATTTTAGGACCAACCTGTACATGTTTTCTAAAAAAGGTAGAGTTTGGGCTGAGTTTGGACCAGACAGCCCCTTCACAGAGCTTCAGACCCTTCCTCACAAAAAGGAGATGAACAACCTGCTGAACTTTGTAACCCCTGTCTCTGGCATTTCACAGAGCTTATCTCTCTAGGAGACGTCTGTACAGCCTCTTGCCTCAGCGTTCCAGGAAACCGTCTGCTCAAGATGTACTCACAAACCATATCCTGGCTCAGACCCTGCAGCCGCAACATCAGAAAGTCTCACTCCCCTTATCAGTATACAGTGACCAGACGTCCTGCTTTTGGTGGGAAAGTCCTGATTTTAAACAATTTTCTCCGTGTCCTGCGGCGTTTTAAAAAAATCCCAATTTTTGGAAAGAATGCACGACAAGCTAGGGAACGGCGGGAGAACGGGAAGGGAATCTACCCCCTCTACTTCTCCCACCCCCGGGTAAATGGTGTCCCACTTTACCAATGTTAAAATCTGGTCCCTTTAGATATACGTCCTTGGCTCAAACCCTATCTATGTCCCACTGTGTCACTGCCAGGCGCGCTTTCAAACTTCCTTGCTGGGTTGTGGAACTGCCCGGGAGCAATGCTCCCATCTCTTTCTCTGCTATCCCTTCCCCTACTCCAAATTCTTCCCTACCTCAATAAAGCCTTTCTTTACTTTTCACTCCTTTTCATTCCTAGCTCAACTCTAGCTCCTGTCTGTGACTCCATCGCAACCCCTCAGGTAGTAAACAAAACAAAACACAGGCCTTTTGGCAGGGTTTACATTAGTTCGTACATCAGCGTGGGAAGTATCTTTATCTGGTTATTACGCTTTGTAAGCCAGCAGTCTGAGAGCTATTTCTCTATTTTTTAGAAGTCTTCCCTATTTTGAAAGTAGACCTGAGAAAAGTTGCTGACGGGCTGGACAGAGTATAAGGATTCTGCAGGAATCTAGAAAGAGCCTAGATTTGGGGCTACCTTCCCTAGGGCAGTTTATAAAAAGGAAGGCTAATGACGGAGAAGCAGATCACGGAGGAGAAATCCAGAGTTGTGTTTCAAACATGCTTGGGACATGTTTGGTGTGCGATACCTAACTAGAGCCAGGTGCAGGTGCTCCCAGGCAGTTGGAGAGCCTGCGGTCCGGAGTCTGAGGAAGAGCTATACATCTGGAAGCTGGCGTGCTGCCTATACTTACGGTCTACATGACCTCACGTGGGCCAGCGATCCGCAAGGGAAAGTGTCTGGAGAGGCAGGTCAGGGGCATGCTAATGCTTTTAGGTCTTGGAAACAAGGAGGCCTCCACGAAGACTGTGTGGATAGGGAGTCAGGACAGACATATAGGGCAATAGGATAAAACGGACAGTCCAGCAACAATCCCACACAGCTGTAGCCAACTGACTTGTGGCCAGGGTGCCAAGGCTGCTCGATGGAAGGAGAGCGAACAAGAGAGGCAGCGCCAGAGGCCAACAGTGAACTGCACTTCAGGGACAGGGTGACCCTCATGGCCGCACGCTCGCAGGACTTGGGGTTCGCAGCACCAAGGCCGTCACTGGCCTCCACAAACGTGGCTCCGGCGAATTTGGTCCAGGTGAAAGCCCGAGATGGATCTGAGCGAGGTCTGCAGATGAGGCTATTGAGACAGCGACCGCAGGAAATCCTTTAGCATGCTGCAAAAGGGAAAGAGCCAATGAAGCAGAGGCTGTGGAGGACTGTGGGCTCTGCAGGGGAGGCTTCTTTGTCTGGATTCTAGAAAGAGAGGGGGCTTTTAGCCCTTGGGAAACAACTCTGAGCAGGATCCAGTATTTTCTACCAGGAAGTGTTTAGTTGGAGGTAAAAGTCCTATGTCGTATCAGAGTGCAACAATGTCCCCAGAAGATGTCACCTTACATCAGCAGGACCGGAGATAGGCCAGCATTTGTTCCGTGACATGAAAGGAAGGCACAGAACATGCCCTTCTGGCAACAGATAAGACTCCCGTCCCAACCCCCACTTGCCTCGACTTCCTCTTCTATCCCAGGGGGACTTTCCTTACACACAGTCTTCTCAAACAGCCCGCGGAAAGACGCCGTTTGCAAAGGTACTTTCCGACTGACAGCATCTTTCCTGAGCATCCTGCTTCTCACAAAGGTGGGCCTCACACAATGGAAAGGAACGCGCACGCAAACATCAAGTCTAAACCGACCCATGACTAAAACCAGGCCCTTGCATATTCCGCCGATGACAGAGCAGCCTCGGAGGAAGTACAGGCAGAAGGCTCCTTTGAAGTGAAGGTGCTGAGGTCATGTCCTGATTATTTGGAAGACCTCACCAGGAAAGCCCACGTGTTGGTCACTCTGAGCAGGACAAAAAAACGAGGGAAACCTCCTTGAGATGGAGTCCCACAAAACTTGCAACAGAGACCCAAGCAACAATGGTGAGAATGGTGCCGGCCCGGTCCGTGTTCGGTTCTGTTATGTACATGGGCTTGCTGCTGAGTCGGAGCCCACTTGATGGTTATTAACAACACCACTAAGACCTCGGGCAATTTAGGCAAACTCTTGGTGCCTCCTTCTCCTGGCGTGCCGATAAAAACACCACCACTACCATCGCTGAGGTATGAACCCCAAAGGAATGAGTCACGTATGCCTGGAGCAGTCTCTAGAATATATCCAGAGCCCTTTCCCTTTGCGACTTCCACTGATCTTTGGCCGACGAACTTCAGAATTTTAAAAAGTGCTGAGCCCCGGTGGGGTAGTGGTTATGCGAGGAACTGCGGCCCACTGGATTGGAGGTTCAAATCCAGCAGCAGCTCTCCATGAGCAAGGCTGGGCTTTCTACTCCCACCACCAGGGCAGTGATGCGCAACCCCCCCCCCCAAATAAAGCATTAGACAGTTTTACTCGAATCCCCATTCTTTCTTTCTGTTCTGCCACGTCTGGTCGCTCTGACACCGCGAGTGCGGCTAGTCAGTGTATAAGGGGTCATCTTCTTGTTCTTGTTAGAGGGGGTCATGGTGATCTTAAGCCAGAGTGACCCCATGTGACCAAGGTGAACTGTCCCACAGGGTCTTCTAGGTCACCATCTTTACCATCAGGCCAGTTGTTCACATGCCCCGTCTGTGAGAGAGATTAGCTCATCGGGCCTTTATATGCTTGGTGGGTTGGGACCACCAACCTCTTGGTTCACAGGTGAGAACATAACGGCCGTGCCGTCAGCTCTCTTTGACATCTACTGATTTCTCATCCTCAAAATGCAACTCACCCCCGCCTGGTAATTCTGTCGTTGTCGTTAGGCGTCCTTGAGTTGGCTCTGACCCATAAAGACCCCATGCACAGCAGAAGGATACACTGCTCCGTCTAGCACAATCCCCACAACCGGGCCCATGCCTGAGCCCATCGATGTAGCCACTGTGTCAATTCTTCTCAATCTACTTTTTCACTGCCCCTCCACTTTACCAAACATGATGTCCTTCTCCAGGGCCTGGCCTCACCTGACAATAGGTCCAAAATATGTGAGACGATGTCCTGCCTTCCCTGCTTCTAAGGAGGAGCACTGGTCTTAGTTCTTCCCAGATAGATTGGTTGGTTCTTGTGGCACTCCTTAGTACTTCCACTATTCTTTTCCAGCATCATTCAAATGCATCGATTTTTCTGTAGTCTTCCTTATTCATTGTCCAACTTTCAAATGCATATGAGACCTTGTAAAATACCACGGCTTGGATCGGGTGCATCTTAGTCCTCCAAGTAACATCCTTGCAATACTCTAAAAAAGTGCATGTGCACCAGATTTACTTAATGCAATATGTCTTTTTCTCTTTGGGCTGCTGTTTTGATGAACATTGATTGTGGATCCAAGTAAGAGAAGATCCTCGACAACTTCAACTTTTGCGCCATTTGTCATGACGGCCCCTATTGGTCCAGGTATGAGGATTTGGGCTGATTCTACCTTCTAGATACCTCTTGGATGATCTTCTTCTATAATCCTTTCGCCTTCATCTAAATTCAGTTTTTCATCTTTCTGCCTCATAACAGAGAAGGCCAAAATTCAAACCAAACTCACTGCCACCCAGTCTATTCTGACTCAGAGTGACTCAATAGGACAGAGTAGACCTGCCCGTGTGAGTTTCCGATGCTTCAACTCTTTGCAGAAGGAGATAGCCTCATCTTTCTCCCTTGGAAAGGCTGGGGGTTTCAAACTGCTGACCTTGCAATTAGCAGCCCGATGAGTAACCCACCGTGCACCGAAATTCCGTTGTCCCCGAGGCTTTCTAACTCATGGTGACCATGTAGGACAGGGTTGAACTGCCCCGTTAGGTTTCCAAGGTTACAAATCTTCACCAGAGCAGATACGCCTTTTCCTGTGGAGTGCCTGGTGGGTAGAACCCGCGAGCTGCCACTGACATGCATCTTGAGCATGCATACCTTAAAGACAGGCATGTTTTGGAGAATTCCTACCAACACGAAGGAAGCTGCTACCTGCTCCAGATAAGCTGGCCATGAGAGAATGGTGGACAGTTTGATTAGAAAAGGTAGTCTTTACTCACACAATCTGTTTTGGCCAGTTTCTTTATTTTGGGATATTCTGTAGTGAAATTCTGGGTCATTCTGTCCCTCCCCAAGAATGTTGCAGTGACTGAGTTCAAGCCACAATCTGAAATGGGGCGGAATGGCTTAGCAGCTAAGACTCGAGAATGTTTAGGCTCATCTCCTTTCCAGAGTGGCTCTGTTGGGTTAGCATTGTACTGTGAACCATAAAGTCAGCTGTTCAAGGCCACCAATCTCCCTGCTGGGGACAGACAAGGCTATCGGATTCTGTAAAGATTTACGGCCTCAGAAACCCTACAAGTACCACTGTAAGTTGAAATGGACTTGATGACAATACGTTTGCTTTGGGGATTAATACTGACCAAGGTAATAAAGCGTAGGGCTTTTGAAGGCTATTTTAATTAAAATGACATGGCAATGTGGGTGGCAGTGGCACATCTCAGGGCAATGTGAGAATCAGACATCGACTAAAGCAGCAAACACAGTAAATCACACAAAATAGAATTAAACCAGCGACTAAAGGTAACTCTGATGCCCCACCCAGAGCCCTGGTGGTGCTATAGGGCAAGTGTTAGGCTGCCAACCACAAGGTGGCAGTTCAAACCCACTAGCCCATCTGGGTGGGAAAGATGAGGCTGCCTCCTCCAATAAAGAGTCACAGCCTCCATAGGGTCTCTATAGGCGCCTCGGCAGCACAGTGGGTTACATGTTGGCATGGACTGCAAGGTCAGCAGTTTGAACCCTCCCCCCCCCCCCAGTCACTCCGAGGGAGAAAGATGAGGCTTTCTGCTCCATTAAAGATTTACTGCCTCAAAATAATAGTTTTTTTGTTGTTGTTGTCGGGCATCATTGCTCTCCGGTGGTGGGAGTAGGAGGCCCAGCCCCACTGCTGGAATTGAACCTCCGTCCCAGTGGGCCGCAGTCCCGCGTACAACCACTACGCCACCGGGGCTCAGCCCCAAAATAATAATTTATAAATTAGCAAGGGTTCATAAGGGAGGGAGAGAGGGAGGGAAATGAGAACCTGATACTAAGGGCTCCAGTGAAAGAAATGTTTTGAGAATGATGATGGCAACAAATGTACAAATATACGTGACACAATGGATGGATGTATGGATTATGGTAAGAGTTGTCCAAGGCCCCAATAAAATGATTAAAAAAAAAAAGATTTACTGCCTCAAATCCCAGAGGGAAGTTCTGTTAGGTCCATAAAGCATTGTTTTGAGTTGGAATGGACTCGATGGGCCTGGGTTTGGGTTGGCGATTGAGCGTCTCCCAGCAGACGTTTAGTCCTCATTGTCTTTGTGCTTACATAAGAAGTACCGATGGTCGAGTTATGTAACCGTCTCAGGACATTGGAAGCCCAGCTGGCACAAAAGACACAAGGCATTTGGCTGCTAACTGAGAGGATGGAGGTTTAAGTCCACATGGGAAGACAGGGTTGCCAATATGCTTAGGGGAAATCAGCCTGAATCCCCCCTAGGAAGCTCACAGTGTGACTCTGACACATGAGTCACCAGAAGCCAGAGTCAACTCCATGACAGCTGCCTTTTTTTTTTTTTTAAGAAAATTCTTAGGAAGCTCTATTTTTCCAGAGAAATCAAGGCAACATGTGTAAATTCTGAGGAGGCATTTGTCAACAGAAAGCGAGGAGAACATTTCCAAGAAGAACTTGCAAGAGGATTCAAAATGACGGCAAGTGCTGGCAGTTTTACTTCTTGGTTTGTGGAGATCCAGTTCCTTACCATTTCTGCTGCCTGCCGTGATCTAGCAGAGAGCCCGTAGACACCATGAAATTCCCGCTCTTGCAACTCAGCTGCACTTTGAGCTCAGCAGCCACTCTGCTTCCAGAAAGACTGCTGTGTTGGTAGGTATTGTCTCTTCAGTTCGGACACGTGGAGACCCCCACATGAGTGACCAAAAGACTAGCCTAGCCTGTGCCATTGTCATGGTCATCAATGTTTGAACCTGTGTTACAGCCTCAGTGTCAATCCATCCCATTGAAGACTGTGTGAGTCGGCGTGGACTAGAGAAACAAATCCAGCGACACTCATATGTGTATAAGAGCATTTGAATAGTGAGAAACCATCCCAGCCCAGTCCAGATCAAGTCCATAAGACTGATATTAGTCCATATGTCCAATATCAATCTATGAAGCCCTCTTCAGACCCACACAACACATGCAATAACACCAAATGCAGGAGGCAGAAAGTCTTGTGGATGCAGTGGTGGAGTAAGCATCTCAGCTTTGGTGTGGACTCTCCATGACTCCAGCTCCAGGGTAGCTTCATGTGCCTTGTCATCAGGAATACATGCAGAGTGTCTCTGTGCGCCACCAGATATTTATCTCTGTAGTGCCTCCAAGTGAGGTCATCCAGCAGTGACCCGATTGACAGGCTAAACTTCACCCCTTCGCTCTTCATAGTCTTACACTGCCACCAGATTATGTACCTACCACAAAGGCCTCCCACTTTTTTTTATCACCCTCCACTTTTCCAAGCAGGATGCTCTTCTTGGGAGACTGGTCCCTCCTGATGACCATGCATGCAGTACAAACTCTCTCCACCCTTCTCTCTAAGGAGCATTCTGGGTGTACTTCTTCCAAGACAGATCTAGTTGTTCTTCTGGCAGTCCACGATCCTGTCGATATTCTTCACCAGCACCGTAGGTCTAAGGCGTCCGTTCTCCTCTGGTCTTCCTTCCTCGTTATCCAGTTTCATAAGCATACCAGGTGACTGAAAATACCACCTTGGTCCTCAATGTGACACCCTTACTCTTGAATCCTTTAAAGAGGTCATTGTGGCAGATTGGCCCAATACAATATGCCCTTTGCTTTCTGATGATGAGTCATGACTATGAGTATTGATTATGGATTTAAGCAAATTGACTTTCTTGACTTCATTTCTCCCCCCCCCCCATCCCACCCACCCATTTATCATGATGTTGCTTATTGGGCCAGTGGTGAAGGTTTTCACTTTCCCTAAATTGAGTTGCCTTCCATATTGAAGACTGTAGAATTGGATCTCCATCAGCAAGTGCTTCGAATCCTCTTCACTTTCAACAAGCAACGTGGTGCCATCTGCACATCACAGGCAGTCTTTCTAGGAGTCTTTCTCAATCCCGATGCCCAATTCTTCTTCCTCCTGTCCAGTTTTTTGGATGATTTTCTCAGCATTCAGATTGCACAAATATGGTGAGAGGACATAACCTTGACACAGCAACCCTTTGTTCAGGGCAAACCATTGTCCCTTGACCTGGGTACAGGTTCTGTACGAGCACCATGAAGTGTTCTGAAATGCCTATTCTTGGCAATGCTATTAATAATGTGTTTGTCATTCACACATAATGAGTGCCTTTGCCTAGTCAACAAAACTCATGCAAATATCTTTCTAGCATTCTCTGCTTTCCACAAAATTCACCTGATAACAGCAAGAATTGGCTTCATTTCACAGAAATATTGAAAAGAAAAATTCATTGCAGTGGAGTCTATGCAGACTCCCAGCAGCGCTATAGTGCAGGGTGGAACGATGAGTTTCCGAGACTGTCATTCTTCAGGGGAGTAGAAAATCCCGGCTTTCTCTGAGGAGTCACTGTTGGCTTTAAACTGTTGACCTTCAGTTAGCAACCAGATCCATCACTACCACAGATGGCACCAGGACTTCATAACAACAATAACAACAACAAGACACCAGACTCACAGCCATTGATCAGTGCTGGCTCATCGCGGCCCCCTGGCTGGGTTCCCCAGGCTGACTGCTAAGAGGGATAGAAAGCCCAGTCTTTCTCCCACAGAGCGGCTGGTGGTTTTGAACCGCCGGCCATGTGGATCACAGCCCGATGCATACCCACCACACCGCCAGAGCTCCTTAACATCAACAAGAAGGTTATCGAACAAGAGTGTGGCTAAGATGTGTAGTGTCTTTGAGCACTCTCACGTGGAAAATAAAAATAACACGTGCCATTCCAGAGGTCACAGTCCCAGACATCACAGTCAAATCAGCTATGAAAGGTGACTCATAAGCGTGTCCGGAGGCAAGTCCCCAGAGAGCATTTTCAGAGGACATTTGCATCCTCCACAGAGAAGTCCCACACTCTCCTCCCCTCCACCCTGCCCAAGCAGGTGAGCCTGCATAGCATCCATCAAATAGTGGCTCTCCACCTTCCTAATGCCGTGACCCTGGAATACAGTTCCTCAGGTGGTGGTGACCCCCCAATCATAAAATTAAATTTTTTCGTTTTTTTTTAGGGGGGGATAATCACTGCTCTCTGGTGGTCGTGGGAGCTACCCAGCCTTGCTCCTGGAGAGCTGCTGCTGGATTTGAACCGCCAAGCCCGTGGGTTGCAGTCCCATACTCAACCACTACGCCACTGGGGCTCAGTCCCCATAAAATTAATATGGCTGATGCTACTTCATCACTGTCATTTTGCTACTGTTATGAATCGGGCGGCCCTTGTAAAAGGGTCGTTTGACTCCCCCAAAGGGGTCGCGACCCCCAGGTTGAGAACCGCTGCAAAGGCACCCAGCAAGCTTCCCCTATCCCATGAGCACCGCTGTAGGTCCGAGGGAACCCCAGGGCTGGTCCTGGCCCAGGTGGTCCCATGAGGATGGATGCTCGCAGAAGGAGACCTGTGGCGGGAAAAGGCCAGCCAGTGCAGCTCCCGGGGGTGAGGGGGAACATGCTGGAGCAAGGACTCAGGGGGACTCTGAGCAGAGGAGCAGGAAGGGCTACCCTGCTCGTCTGGCCCCGGGACTCGGGCTTCCATAGAGCGGATGGGGAGATAGGGAGGGTGTAGGGGTTCACGTCAGGGCCGTCTGGTACCTGCATCCACCACAGAGCGTTCCTCTGTCTACGTCCGTGCGTGTGCGCCTTTCTCTACAGCAGAGCACGGACTTCCGGGCTCCGGAGTCACCAGCTCAGCAGGCAATCAAGCTAGTCGCCACCTCCTCACCTCCACCTGTCCCCGCCAGGGCGCCCACCTGATCTTTCTGATGGCTGGTGCTTAGGAGTTCTTATCCTATGGGTTGCGACCCCTTCCCCAGGGCTTGGCCGGATCATGGCAATAGCAAAAGGATAGTGATGAAGCAGAAACAAAAATAATGTTATGGTTGGGGGGGGCAGTGTGTGTGAGGGGGTCACCACAGCATGAGGAACTATATGACAGCGTCGTGGCATGAGGAAGGTTGAGAATCGTTGGTTTAGGTGGTGAGCAAGAAATAACCCATCAGCACAAGTTTGAAAACCAAACCTCTGCTTTTTTCAGGAGCCCTAATGGTGTGGAAATGACACACCTTGGGCTGCCACATGCCAGGCCAGCAGTTTGAAAACAGCAGCTGCTCCTCTGGAGAAAGAGGGGCTGTCTACGCCCTGTCCTGTGTGGGGGCCATGAGTGGACATCAACTCCGTGGTGGTAAGTTATCCCTACTCTGGCCATTTTAGCTGGGAAAAGAAGTCTTCAAACCCACAGGCCTTGTGTCAGTTTGGACATATCATGTCGCTTTGGTCGGAGGCTGCGGAAATCTAGCCGAGAACCTGCAGGTGTCGTGGAATTCCCGTTGTTACAGCTCGGTTGCCCGCCAAGAGCTCAGAGCATCGAGCTCAGCAGCCTCGAGGGGAAAAAAATTTTTGTTTTTTTCCTTTCCTTAAATGACACGGTTTTCCAAAAAAAGCAGAAGTTTGTTTAAAGAATATAAAATCAAAGGCATACACATTGCATGATGGCAAACACCAGTAGAAAACCCAATGACTACTCAATGAGCTGAAGGGAAATAAAATCCAGTAATCACTAGGAATGGGGCTCAGGTGGTTACCTTCTCAAACTCGGGGAAAACTCGACTGCTGCTGGTCACTGGCAAGGAAAGGTCTGAGAGGGGACGAAGGGGAGGACACCAGGAACCCGCCCATGAGGGGTCTCTTAGACACACAGGAGCCTGAGTAGTGCAGTGAGGGACAGGCCAGGCTGCTAACTGACCACTCTGTGTTTCGAAACCACCAGGCAGCTCTGAGGGAGAAAGATGAGGCTCTCTCTACCCCATCAAGAGTTCCTGTCTCAGAAACTCCCAGGGGCAGGTCTGGCCCGTCCTGAAAAACCAAGGCCATTGAGGCAATGCAGACTCACAGTGACCCCCTGTGGGTTTCCAAGACTATAACTGCTTGCAGGCGTACAAAGTCCAGTCTTTCTCCCATGGAGATCCTGGTGAGGTTTCGAACCACCGAGCACGTGGACCGCAGGTCCATGTGCCACCACTTCACCACCAAGACTCCTGTAGAGTCGCTATAGAAAGATCAGCGTGGACTCTGAGTTTGGTTCGGGTTTGGAGTGGGCATAGC
>PVJH01031283.1:0-10531 GCA_004026705.1 Nesogale talazaci
GGGAGGGAGGGAGGGAGGGCCGGGCGTGGCCCCCGGACGGGGCCCCCGGACCGGATCGGGGTCCGAGGGGGGGCAGGCGCTCCCCAACGTTCGACCGGCGCTGTCCGCCGGCCAGCGGCGCCGGCGATCCCGGCTCCCCTCCCACCGCCGGCGCGTCCCCGCCGAGCTGTCAGATGACTGGCATCCGGAGCCGGGCGGCGGCGGCGGCGGCCCCGAGGGGTGGACCCCGGGACTCGCGGGGTTTCGGGGGTGGGGAGGCGCTGCTCTCCGGGGTCCAGAAAAACAGCTACAGTCAAGCCCCGGTCTTGGGTCGGGAGCGGGGGTGGGGGGGCGCGGTACGTGCCCGAGTCGTGGGGATCAGATCATCGGGTGACCTGAACTCCCCTGGTGAATTGTGTGTGTCATGCTTAAGCCCTGGGCTGCGGATGGAGGGGGAAAGGTGGACTGTTTGAATCTCCCACCCCCCAAACTCCCCCAACACCCGGAGGAAGCTCTGCAGGAAAAAGACCTGGCGACCTGGCCCCGGAAAAAAATAAGCAGTCCAGGTTTGATTCCACTCTACCCTGTCGGATCGCCCTGAGTCGGAAACCCATCCGGTGCCACCCAGTCACCCAGCCAACAGTGTAAATTCCCGGGGCACCCGGTTTGGAAAACCTTATGCAGGGGGTGGGGGAGTGTCTTTGTGATGCAGAACACCTAGGCGACCCTCTATTCAGATTTCTCTGACTGCTTGGGGGGGGGGGGGGTTCGGGGGTGAGTTGGCTTTGAAAAGTGTGTGTTGGTGGTTTTTAAGCAGGTCAGCAGTTCCTTAGGATGGCTTTTCTTGGGGCCATTTTCCATATCGGGGGCCATGTGGTTAAGGACTGACCAGAGAAATTTGACCCCAAACCAGTATTTACCTGCTCTAGGAACCTTGCGCATTTACAGGTTAAAAGAGTTTTAGAGGGTTTCACGCCTTTAAGAGGAGGACAAGCTCCCCTTGGAAATGAGCCTGAGACCCTTGAAGGGTGTTGAATCTCCTATTTACTCCAGAGGGAGGAGGATTTGGCCTTCAGGGAACATAACTCAGAAATTTGGGAAGAAGCTGCCACCTTTCCATGATTTCCATAGTCGTGAGCAACACACTTCTATTGTGTGTTGATTAGAGTGCCACGTTTTGTTTTGTTTTCCTAATTAGAAACTAACCCCAGAAGGACCTAGTCATTTTCTGATGCTAATGATAGAGGAAGTTAGAAAAGAAATCCATATTCCCTGACCTGCTTTGGGCCAAAAGATGGGTCTGACTTGGGAAAATGGGCAGACACAATTAGCTGCCAGAATTGAACCCTAATTCAGGGAAGGAAGCCCTCGAATGAAGGAAAGGGTAGTGTGTGTGTGTGTGTGTGTGTGTGTGTGTGTGTGTGTGTTGGATTACAGGTACAAGTTTTTGAAAAATGTACTGTAGGTATGGTTTTCAAAATGATATGCCTTTTAAGAAGCAGAGTCTGACTTTACAGAGTGCCCTATTTATGGGCTTATGGTAACAATACGCTCCATGCTTTCTTTTGCTAAACCTCAACCCAAGTTATTAATAAGGAAATCCTTAATTATAAAGACTTTTGAGTATGGGGGGAATCTCTAATGACAGTTTTCTGATAGATTTTCAGTTCTCTGAAGACCTAACTTTTCTCACCATTAGCCTTGATGGAAATAGAATTTACTTTTGAAAATAAATGTGATAAGTTAGGGGGGGGGGGTGCTGAGAGGTGGGGGCTTGTCTCTAGAAGTCTTCTACTAGAAGACTCCAAACACCCAGTTGTTTGTTCAATTTCTGTGGATCCACCTAGAGGTCACATCAGATAGTTACTTACTGGCATGCGTGGATAATTAAGTGAAATACAGGCAAATAGCCCCTACCAGCATCGGAAAGGTAGCTGGAATAAAATGCTTTGACTGTTTTAAATGGCTGTTTTAGGTGAATGTTTTATTTTGTTCCTTTTCCAAAGGGCATATCTAAAACGTCACAAAGAAACATCAAGCTTTGCCAGTGTCCACCTTGGCTAATGTTTACAACATGTTTTGGAATTTTCCGAAGGCCTAAATACTTAACTCACGTGCCTGGGAAATGTTAGTCGATGAAGAACCCTTTCTTTAGTCTTGTGCCTGGCACATTGTGGTTGCTTTAAGATCCCTCATCTTAAATTCACCTATTAAAAGTGTGCCACCCCCCGGCCCCCCCCCCCAATGCTTATCATGCTTATACTGTTCCCCCTGCAAAGGGGGACCAGAAGTAGAGGTGATTCTTAATTTTAGTAGTTGCCACAAAATGTCTGCTTGGTCTTCATAATGTATGGTCAACAAGACAGTGAAAATGTACCCATAGCATTGAATAAATGTTTGCCATGTAGCAAGACTGCAAGCCTTTGTTTACTTTTTTTGCAAACAAGTCAAGGTGTACCTCACTGCCTTAAGGTCTTTTCAGCTCTTCTTAGTTTACATCTGACTGGAATTTGAAATGCCCGTGCTTTAAACGGCTGATGTGTGTTTCTTCAGCCTCTTCTGAAGCAGTCTCCTTGGAGCAACCATCAGAGCAGTGGCTGGGGCACTGGAAGTATGTCTTGGGGAGCAATGCATGGCAGAGATCACCGGCGAACTGGAAACATGGGCATTCCGGGAACTCTGAGTCAGATTTCACCCTTGAAGAAACCGTTTTCTGGTAATGTCATAGCACCACCGAAATTCACTCGCTCGACTCCTTCGCTGGCTCCAAAATCTTGGATTGAGGATAACGTGTTCAGAACAGACAACAATAGTAACACACTCTTACCCTTACAGGTAAGAATGGTATGTAAACGAGCACTTCAAAAATGGCAATCTTTAAAATGCAGAACTGCCTGGGGAGGGGTGGGAGGGTGGTAATCCTCATATGTAAAAAGTTAGCTGGTGAAAGAAATGACAGATCAACTTTTTCAGCAATAGAATGTAATTTTCAAAGGATGTAACAGAGCACATGGAAACATTTCTCTACTAACTAGCACGATGGGAATTCAGCGTCCTAAGGGGGAGAGAAACCTGCCATGGTTCTTGATAGAGAAGGATGCTCTGACCTGGCCGCTTCTTAACGTGCTGAATGTCTTCAGTAGGCCACCAAACTACAGCTCTCTTCTGAGCTAGTTGGACCCAAAGTGCCACCTTTGTGATGGTGCCTAGATTTGTCTCTGATCAGTTGTACATGTATTAGAAAATACCACAGCTGTGAGGATGTCCCCCGCCACCCTTTTTTTAAACTTCAAATTTGTATTTCTCTCAATTGTTGCAGTGATTATTTTATTTTCTAAATATGGCCCCATACTGAATGTGATTAAATTTTTTTAGGCCTAAAATATATCATTGATGTTGCCAGTTAATGAACTTTTCCGGTGGCTGTTTCAAAAAACCCTTCTGTTTGTGTGTGTGTGTTTTTTTGCTCTAAAACCTTTAGAGGACAAAACAAAAATGCAAATAGCTGGCATTTGTTTTTGTTGTTGTTCTTTTTTCGGCTGTGGGTGGATGTTGGGAAGAGAACTGCTCCTTTCTGATGTAAACTTCTATGCTATTGAAGGTGAGATCTAGTTTGCAGTTGCCAGCTTGGGGCTCAGATTCACTCCAAGATAGTTGGTGCACTGCAGCTGGGACATCCAGAATAGACCAGGTAGGCTGCACAGCGTGTATTTTTCAGGGTTTGTGGCGAGGAGTGTAGTATGTCTTTTTAGGATTTCATATTTGTTCTCCTGTCTAAGCAGATGTCAGGACATGAAAGCAGTCTGCTTGTTATTTTTTGTTTGTTTGTTTTCAGGGTCATTTGGTTTTATGAGGCGATTTAATATAAAACGCTTCATTTCCCAATTGAAAAGTAATTTGTCACCATTTTATGCTTCCCAAACCATCTATGACATTTGTTTTAGAAAAGTGAATTCAATACAACTGGGGTTGTAAGATAAGAGCACCTGACTTTAAACATCAGTGGAGCTGAACAGATTTTTATCGCCTTTTAGGAAGCGTTGCAAGAAGGGCTCCGTCTTCTAAGTCACCTTTGCATTCCATCCGCGTTCGACAGGCCTCTCTAGTCCAGCTTTGTCATGACGAGAGCTACATTTGGCCCAGATATTTCTAGGCAAGCCCTGTCTTAGTTGATTTTGTTTTCACCGTTATAAAGATTGTCATTGCTCAGTATTGCTGTCATTCCAAGTCCCTCTTTGACTGTCATGTTCTAAAGCATCGGTTTCCCCTTGAGGCGTCCTAGTGACGCAGCGGGTGACCGAATGGGGCTGCTGACTGACTACCAGGTGAGCAGTTTGGACCCACCAGTCATTCATTACATGGGGGAAAGAGGGGACTGTCTGTTCCCACAGGGAGTTACAGGCTCCGTCCCAGTAAGAAAGCCGGGAGTCAGTCAAACTGTCTTCAAGGCTTTGCGACTGGCAAGCAGTGACTTCCAGCAGAGGCACTTAAGTATGCCCTGGTTCCTAGAATGAAGAAAGTTACAGAGCAAATAGCAAACCCTGTCCTCACACATCAGGGGTCTTTCATAGGACTCCAAGCAGAAAGGATGTGGAAGTCCTGTGAAGAATGGGGGCCGCTGCCCCATGTGGCTGACACGCCCTTCCTCAGTTAATGGAGATGGCTCCACACGCTAATGACTGGTGGCTCTCCTAACTAGCATTGAGGCCTTGCAATTAGAGTCAACTCAGTCAGGTTTTGCGAAATAGCAGGGCAAATCGCTTTTTAATCGTTTCCCAGACGCAGGGATTTGGGGGTAAGTTCTGTCTGTTTGCCACAGTAGCTCTCTCAGGATCTCCCCTTAGAATTGCTCATCCCCTGATAAGAGCCGCAGTTTACAGGCTTCTTGGCCTGATGAGAGCATTTCTGTGGTCACCGTGCTGCTGTTTGAGGCCATTGCCTGGGTACCTCGGAAATGGCACATTAGAAGGGGAACATTATAAATGTTTTTTATGGTGGTAGGAAGGTCGGTGGAGAGAGGGTGTACAGAAGGAAACACCTCTGAAGAAGAAAGCAAGCACCCTAATTATAATTTGCATGGAGTCCCTGGGGTGGGGAAAACTCGGTTGTTTGACAGGGTCTGAGATGGTGGAGGGGTCGGGGTTGGGATTGGTGGTGGGAGCACCACAGGACCACGCTTCCTCCTGCCCCAACCGCAGCCAGCCCACATGGCCTTTTCCCAATTGTATCTGTATGTAACCTGGTGTTTCAGGCAGATGCATTTTGGGAAGAATTTTGATACGTATAGATGCCCATTTACCAGCCCCTCCCCCACATACACAGAGACACAGGTCCCTGGGTGCCACACATAGTTACTCACTCCTATCACGGTTCTTGGTGGTTCATATCCACCCCCGGCAACTTGCCTCCTCAAGGTCAGAGCCTTGGAGACACGGTCTGTGGGGGTGCTGCTACGCCCCTGTGAATCAGGAGCTTACGCACACGCACACATGCACTTGGGCTGTGAATTGCTGAGACATTGGCATTGCTGTGGACAGAAGTGTGATGGGATCACCTCGAAGCCCTCAAAGTGATGTGAACTGAGCCTTGCAGCAGGGAATGTGGCTCTCATCTCTGCGGCAACCATTGCTTATCGCTTAAGAAAATTGGCTCATCCGAGACCAGGGAGCAGCTCTTTGACTTGGTCTGGTTTGTTTGCTCTTTGGGCCTTTCTTTGGGTTTCTCCTTCCCCTGCCCCTCACCCTGCCTTTCATTACCAGGGTCTTGGTTTCTTGAGTTGAAGAAGGAATGAATTGCTGTCCAGGAACAATGCCCCCTAAGGGTGATGGTTAGGAATATATTGTTCTCTCATTCTGTAAAAGGCCGCGGTATTTAAAGCTAAGGTTCTTTAAAACACAGCAGCAACTGCAACCTGAGGTTGGCATTGTAGACTGTGGGGTCATCCCCCACTATATGGTAACAGTGAAGTTCTAGGAAGTACTTATGCTCGTTAAAAAGTTGAGCACATTTCATTTCTGACCCTTCCCAAAGTTATATAAGCATAATGTAATTACGGGTAAATTTTTGCTAGCAAATGCATTATTTAAAAACACAGTGGTTGGGCTGAGCGCCGGTGGCATAGCGGTTGTGCGCAGGACTGTGGCCCACTGGGTTGGCGGTTCAAATCCAGCAGCAGCTCTCCAGGAGCAAGGCTGGGCCTCCCTCTCTCCCACCAGAGGGCAGTGATGCCCTCCCCCTCCAAAAAAAAAACAAAACACAGTGGCCTCTTATTTATGTCTTTAGTCTCAACTGATTAGGCCTAAATATCCTCATTTCTAGTATTAGCACCCAAATCTTTAAACCTGACCTTCTGGTGGCCACAGTTGAACATAAAATTGAATTCAGTTAACAGGAGAGATATAGCTTGGTTGTTCTGGTTTTATTTTTATTGGCTATGAAGCTTTTGGTGTTGATATTTTTCTTAAACAAGCTGGGTTTTTTTTTTTGTTTGTTTGTTTTCAAGGAAAGACATCAGATTTAAAACTGTTGTAACAACACAAGTATAAATTGCTTTGTCCATTTATGACTTGATATTATATATTTCTTAGTCTCTTTAATATGAGGAATTATGTAGAGATACTGCTCGCTGGCTGTCCCTGTAAGAAATCGTCTTTGAATGTGAGAATTCTTACGTAACCTTCAGGTGGAATTTTCAAGTGGAGGCACTATAGCAGTCATTAATACTCACTCAGACATCCTTACATTAGGGACTAAATGGAGTTTTAACCGAGGTGGTTACTACCTGCACATCCACATATCATTCCCGTATGCAGAGACTGTCAGTGTGTTGAACGCTGCTCTTGCAGAATGTGTCCACACCCGGCATTCTAGAGCTAACTGAAGCTTCACTCTTCCACAGGCAAGCGATTATAAGTGATCAATTAGGTATCTTACTTATAAAAGTAACTTGAAGTCTATTTATTTTGCCCCCCCCCCCAAAGCAATCTAGATTAGCCGCTGTAGATAAGAATTCAAAACCAGAATGTAGTAGCTCAAAGTCAGTCTTGCATAGAAAAAAATTCTCCCCAAACTGGTTCTTGGGCTGTTGGGAGGCATCAAACTGTTGAAGAACAAACAAACACAACCCACTGCTGTCGAGTTGACTCCAACTCCTACCTCACGTGCGGTCACTAGTTCCTCCACGTGAGCATGCGATTGAAGGGATTCTTGTACGCAAACGTGCAGCCAATGAACACTTCCTTTCTAGACATCCCCTCCCACTTTCTGTTCTCACACGGGTGCCTGTTACATTCTCACCACAAGTATCCATGTGTTTTCATTTTCTTTGGGTGTAGAGTAGCTTTAGTTTAGCCTTTTAAAAAAGTTACCATAGTGTAGCCTTCAGAGAGATTTCGTCGAGGTTCTGAGAGAACAAAGGAATCTCATCCACATGTCCTGGGCATGGCCGTGTTTTAATTAGCCAGGGAGTGGGTCGGGGAAGCCTTTGAGAAGCCGAGAGACCAGATGGGTGAATCAAGGGCCGACGTGAAACAACCAGAGAGTGATGTAAGAACGTGTGAGATTAAGGGCTACATTGTGTAACTGCAGAGTAGCACACAATCTGCTGCTATTTCAACATGGTGCGAAACCTGTGATCAGGAGAGCATAATCAGTATTTACTTAAAACGTGGGACAATATTAGCACAGCTCTTCGCTATTTTAAAGTGAAAGAACTCAACACAGCATTAAAAATAGAACAGAAGCTGCTCTTTCTGCTTCCCCAGATGAACACCTGCTTAGGTATCTGAAAGTAAGACCCATCGGCTTTGTTCTGTTGCCCCCCACCCCACCCCTTTTTCCTTGAATCCTTTTTTCAAAGGTAAAAAGTTGGCCACTCTGGAAATGCATCAGAGTTTTTAATATGTCAAAGTCAGAAGCAGTCACCTGTCAAAAAGCCCCCTTTGAGTTCTCTTGTTGCAGTCATTCTAAAAGTCAAGTGCTGACCTTCTGAATTATTGTGTAGCTTTTGTATCCTCTGGGCTCTTAGACCAACCTCTTCAATTTAGGATTGTTTTTTTGTTTCCTTTCTTGGTCTTTCAACCTTTTGTAGCGCCGTAGGGAAGCTTTCGTGAGTGATTCTGGCAACTGATGGAATTTAAGAAAAACAAAATAACGTGACTATCAGATGCCATGTTTTTCCCCCACACCCATCTATTTCTGGTCCCTTTTTTTGGCCTGCTGTGGTGGTGGATTCTGTAACATCAGGCCTGACGCTGTTTAGTGGACCCTCTACCAAATCATTCTGAAGTCTCAGAAGACGGGGTATATACGTTGTTCATGAAGGTGGGGCCAGCCCTTCCAAAAGGTAACTCCTTAGGGCAGGGGTTCTCAGCCTGTGGGTCTCCACCCCTTTGGGGGTCACACGACCCTTTCACAGGCCTCACTTGGTTCATAACAGAAGGAAAATCACGGTTATGAAGAGGCAACGAAAAAATTTTGTTTGGAGAGGGGGGTCACCACAACATGAGGAACAGCACGAGGAAGGTTGAGGAACCACACCTTAAGGGCTTACAGTGCAGACCTCTATTGAGCAGTTCTGCGCTGCGCAAAGGTTTTCTCTGAAGGGGAGAGGAGTTCCACTCAATCACTGTGGCCTCTGGTTCCTTATTTCTGAAAAACATGGTGGGTGTTTTGGGTGGAAGTAAGTTTGGTGTCATGGCTGTGCTCAGCCGTTGTTCTTTGGTGCCAATCAATATTGCTGTGTTTATGATAATTTTAAAATTGTCTTGGGAATTCTTTCTCCTTTAAACCAGTGGGAGTTCTCCTTTTGTATGACCACCTGTCTGCCCACCTTGGTGTTGCTGTGACTCCTAGAAGCCATGTCCCCTCTTTGCAGACTCCAGCAGCCTCATACCCCACCCCTGGCAGACAGGGTTCAGAAGGATGCTTATACCAAGATCAGACTAGGAAGAAAGGACCTGGCTATTGACCTATGAAAATAAGCTGAGGAAACTCCTTGAGTCTGCAACATGGAATCTGCTTCCATGCCTTGCTCATAGTGCAGGTTCTGCATGGTCTCAATTTAAATGAGTAATTATTTTGAGCCAAGTTTTATTGGCATGTGACGTGAATGCTCACTGAGCACTTTTCTTCGGAATGGTTCCTGGTGCCGACTTTTTCCTAATTCCTTCGGGGCAGCTTGAAAATCTTCTTTCGGTATTGATCCATTGGTTCTTGATCATATGCTATCTCCCGAAATAATTTCTGCTGCAGTGATTTTATTCTTTCTGTCTTCCTTGGATGATTACTGCATCTTTTAGATTTTTGGCTAATAGGACCCTTTAATATTGCCATTTAAAGTTTGGATATTTTCTTCATTTCTTCAAACTTGAGAAATGTCGAGAATGTTCCCTTTTTTTAATAGAGGGTTCTCACTTCACTTCACTCTAATAGGGGGTTTACACGTTCACGTAGAACCCTTTCTGAGCCTCCCTGTGATGTCGTCCATTCAGCCCTCCATCACTTGTTCTGTTCGCTTTAACTTCTCTGTACACAAGAACAAGTTTCAAAGCGTCTCTTAACATCCATTTTGCCATTTTCTTTCCATCCTGTCTTTAATGACCTTTTTCTTTCTTGGATGGCTTTGTCATTAGTGTTCAGTGTGTCAAATCTGTTCTTGAGATGATTTATAATTCGGGAGTGAATGACTCATGAAGGTGGTGGACTTCCTTGAATATTTTTCAGCTTCATTGTGAACTTTTCTATGAACACCAATAATCTCTCGACTGTCAGCCGCTTGTTCTGACTGATGTTGAACTTCTTGGCGGTGTCTTGCCAGAGTTAGTCACTTTGATTCTTGTACATACTGTCCAGTGAAGTCCACATGTACAGTTGATGTGTATGTCTTGTAACAAGGTTCTGTTTAGCCATGTCTGGCATCATTTCCTTCACCAAGGCCATATTCTCTAGCTATGGATCTTCTTTGTTTCCAGTCTTCACATTCCATTCACTTGTAATTATCAATATATCTTGATTGCAAGCTCAGTTGCAAACTCTGTAATTTGGTAAAAAGAAGGTCATCTCTTTTTCTGTCTTTGGCATCACCGGTGTGTCAGTTTGAATAATGCCTGTACTAAATGGTCTTCACGTGGAGGTGTGGATGTTTCACCTCTGTTCTTCAGGATGGATGTTGTTTTTTGAAGCTATTCCTCTTCCATTTTTTTCATTCCCTGCATTGTAGACCATCTGATTTCAGTTCTAAATGGCTAATACCAGACCATGCCAGCTCACGAATGCCTAGGAGATAACCGTCACTATAAGCTGTTTCATAGTTAGCACCTTCCAGGTTTGCTAGCACTATAATTCATATGCCCCACAGATATGAGTGATGAACTTTGGCAATCATTTCTTCTCATTTCTCATTTTCACTAAATGAAGGTCCTGCATGCTTAATTTTGAGTCATATTTTGAGTGTCTTCCAGCGCAAGCGTAATGGTTACACATTGGTCTCTGATTCTCATGGTTGGCAGTTTGAAACCACTGGCAACCCTGAGGGAAAGAATGGATTTTCTAC
>PVJH01031283.1:10631-24016 GCA_004026705.1 Nesogale talazaci
CCCCCCCCCCCCCCCCCCCCCCCGCCCTCGCCTTCCTTGTGTGTCTTTGTCTGGAACCTGTGCGGAAATCTGTTACCAGTATTTAAATACAGGAGCATAGTATACAGCATGACAGCCACACAAATGCCACCACATTTCAGTGATCTGAAAGAAAAGTTCAGCTTGTTGTGGGCGTTCCTCTTGCTGATTTGTTTCATGTATAGTGAGTATGCATTGAGTAGACCATCATACAGGGTAAATACATGATCACTAAAAAAAATCACATTCCTTTTTGGTGTAAGCAAACTGTCCAACTTTAACATATAGCAAATGAGTCCTGATTACATTAAAAAAGGCCATCTTTGTTCCTACTTCAAACTAGAAGATTATGGTGCGGTAGTGGATACTTTTACTTCTTTCATTTACCTCTTTTTTAATGTCTTGGTGGGGAGAGTTGGGAGAGAGCACAGGAAAGGCTTACAAAGCCAGAAATCATAGGTGAGGCACCGTAAGAGTGAGATAATCTGGGCATTAATCCTTGTTCTGATATTAGTATTTCATACTTTTATTTTTTTAACTTACCAGATGTTTGTGCATTCATTATAATGAAAATCTATTCAGACACCAAGTCAAACAACATAAATTGTTTGATAGATGTTTAAAGTATGGTGCAATATGGAATTAAAATTCTTCCCGCCCCTGCCCCCCCCCCCCCAATACTTATTTTTCACATTCCAATATCCATCTTTGTAGAAAAAGGAGAGACACAAGTTAAATAATCTACTAAAGTTGCTTTCTGTCTATATATTTTGTAATTTGAGAATGATGACAATATAAACTAATGCACTGTATTATATTGCTATTACTAGTGAGATTAGACCATTCTTGATACGAGATTTAAAATTAAAAAATCTACTGATTGTATTGTTCTCCAATGCATGGGAGAGTGTGGCTGGTGAAGGCTCCATTTACTGGTGTTACATTGGGATGCAGGCTGACTGATACGACTGTTGCCCAGGTAGCCTATTCATGTGTGGGAGAAGATTGAGGTAGCGTTTTTTTTATGGTGACTTTGAAAACGTGGCTGAGACAACGTTGAGACACGTATTCTTTCTTTTTTTCCTTCTTCTTCAGGATCGCAGCAGAATGTACGATAGCTTGAACATGCACTCACTGGAAAATTCCCTTATTGATATCATGAGAGCAGAGCATGATCCTCTGAAGGGTAGGTGACATTTGCTTTTATCATTTAAAAAAAAAAAACAAAACAAGCAAACTTCATGATCCTCCACTTTGTTTATTTTGACATTTATTTAAATACGAAAAACGAGCACTAAGTTCAAGGAGCCCTGGGACACTGAACCTTTAGACTCACAATGTAAGCTCCTTGGGCAATGGGTAAGGCCTGAGGATCTGTAGTTCTTTCTTATCAGAAGGGACTCTTGAGAGTTGGGAGTAGACCCAGAGGCTTCTTATAACAACATGACCTTGGTAACCTCCTGCATATATGTAAATAAGTTCATTTGTTCTTGTGAATCGTGCGTGTTTTTTTTTTTCATTGAATCTGCATGCAGAGTTATACAGAAAAATGAACACATCTATTTCCTACATGTTGGGAAAGAGCCGTATTTCAGAAGCCACCCTCTATAACATACCAGAGGATGGAGGCTAGATCTAAAAGAGTATTTTTTTAATAAATCATTTTATTGGAGCTGATACAACTCTTCATAATCATTACATACATCACATGTATGCAGACTACATTTCACATTTGTTGCCATCCTCATTCTCGAAACATCCTCCTTCTACTTAAGCCCCTGGTATCAGCTCCCCATATATCCCTCCCTCCCCTCTCCTCCTCTCCCACGAACCCCTAATAATTTACAAATTGGTATTGTTTTGTCACATCATACACTGTCCTATGTGTCCCTTCACCCACTTCCCTGTTGCCTGGGAAGGAAGGAGGTTGTATGTAGATCCCTACAATTCGTTCCCCCTTTCTACTTCACCTTCCTTCCACCCTCCCATTTCACCGCCCTCACCCCTGGTACCGAAGGGATCACCCGTCCTGAATTCTCCATGTTTCCGACTCCAGTGTACATCCCCTGGGTAGTTGGATTTGCCAGGTGGAATTGGGATCATGATAGTGGGTGGGAGGGAGCATTTAAGAACTAGAGGAAAGTTGTATATTTCATTGTTGCTCCACAGTACCATGACTGGCTCATCTCCTCCCTGCCACCCCTCTGTAAGGGGATGTCCCTTCACCTATAAGAGTATTAGTCACTTTTCTAGAATAATGCAACTTGTAGTTAGCTCTCAGAGTTCACGTCCTTCCCACCTAGAGCCAGCCAAGGGTCACCTCTTGCCCAGCTTTTTGCTTACCGACGTAACTTAAGCTTTCAAAAAGAGCCTCTCTGAATGGGGAGAAGGCGGAGTGGCGTGGCGCTGATTCCTCGGCCCGGGCTCCTCCTGGGTAGCAGTCCTAAAGCACCACCAGCTCCCCGAGAAAGAAGGAGCATTCTACTCCAGTACACGGCCACTGCCTGGGAAACCCACATATGGGGTGTTCCTAGCAGCACGGCCGTGGTGACCGCAAGTCCCAGGAGCGGCAGGAGGCGTGGTGGCATGGCAGGTGAAGCACTGGGCTGCGAGCCACAAGGTCAGGGTTCAAATCCTCCAGCCACTCTCTGGAAGAAAGGTGTGGTGGCCCTGCCTCTTTAAAGATACTCAGCTGTAGAAGCCAGGTGGGGCCGACCCCCTCTCACGCACAGCATCCCCAAAAGTCAAAGCGGACGGATGCCCATGGTTTGGGTGGTGGTTTCCGCAGCAATGTGTAAATTAAAGCAGAATGAAACCCAAACCAGGACACCCCCCCATAGATGTGAAAGCAGTACCTTAGTTAGTCCTCACACCAAAGAGACAGGTGACACAATGATGAGCGCATTGCTGACAAGGGTCAATGGGGACTCACAGTGACCCTGTCGGACTGAATAGAAGTGTCCCGTCTCTCACCCACCCTTACCCCACCCCCGTGTTTGGGGCCTCTTCACAGATACAAACCAATCCCCTCTTTCTGTCTGTACTTTTTTTTTTTGCTTCACATCTTTATTTTGCAGGGCAGTCTGTGGGTTCAAATCACCAGCCTTTGGTGAGTGTCGGTCAGCTGCTTACCCACCCACCGTGTCACCAGGGCACTTTACTGTGATCGACCATTTCCATTTTCATCATGGCTTCTTATACCAGGAGCTTTTCCGTTCTTGCTTGCTTCCTGGTTCACTTTTCCACCAAAGTCCTATTTCATCCCAACATGTATCGTTTTTTCAAGGCATATGTAACGAGCATGTCAGAAACGCCCTGGAAGCATCCTTCTTGTAGGGCCATCGCACTTGCATTTTGGGGGCGTGTATATACCATAATACAGAATCCGGGAAGCCCATGTCCCAAGCAGCACGTCCTTTTCTTAACGACCGAATGTCTTGTTTTGTTGGGCAGCCCGTCAGAGTCCCTTCTTGCAGACCCCACGTGGGGTTCGAGGCCTCCTTGCTCTTGCCGTCCAGAGTCTGCTCTCTGGGTGAAGGGTGGTTCCTGCTGGCGGTGAGTGAGGCTGGTCACCACATGTGACAGGAGTAGAACCGTTGAAACACTCCCCATCCCGTTAGGCACTGTGTGCTTTGCCGCAGCGCTGCCAGGCCTCCTTTAGTGAAGGAAGGACACAAGAAACGAGCATGTTATGTCAGGGTATCTCCACTGCCGCGTCGTCGTCGTCGTCGTCGTCGTCGTCGTGCTCAAGGACCACACAAGGAAAGAAGCTGCGGGATTGAGACAGTGAAGTGCGCTGGAATGACTTGGCATGCGGCTCCTCTATCCATTTTCTTTACCCTTGCCACCAAAAGACTGGGTGGGAGCATGTTAGCTGGAAAGTGGTACTCTTGACGTGGATATGGGTCAACTTTGGTCTTCTGCTGGGTATAAAGTGAGCAATCTCAGAAGCAGAAAATGTCCCATAACCACTAGGGAAGAATAGCCGCTGGTGGCTGGTGAGAGTCTCTTAGGCCCCGAGATTCCCAGTTCCCCATGTAGAAAGGCATTGGCAGAGGACGAGCACTTGAGATCTTAGCACAGGGGCAAAGGAGTAAAACTGAGTACCCTTGGGCAGGAAGCTGACTTCCAGAGTGGCATGCCCTTTGAGGATTTACCAGCACTAGCGATACTTCCGCAACACTTGCTCCAGCAGGACAGAGACCAAGGGGCCATTTGGCCTTGAGTGAACAGGAGGGAGACATGGCCACAAATAACATACTAAACATTCTCTCCATCTAAACGTTCTTCCATCAAGTCAGTCCTAACTCATGGCATCTATAGGACAGGGTAGAACTTCCTTTCAGTTTCCACGGCTAACACATTGTGGGAGTGGGAAGCCTCGTCTTTTCTCCTGTTGAATGCCTGGTGGTTTCAAACTGCTGACCTTGAGGTGAGCAGCTCAACACCTAACCATCGGGCCGTATAAGTTCATGGTGAAAAGTGCTACCAGAACACACCATAAACGGTGAACTTAATAGGTTACTACTAAGGTTATTAATTTCACAGTGCTAGTGCCCAACACTTGCCAACCCTTGTGTCATACTTACTCTTGTGGCTTGCGTGTTGCTGTGATGCTGGAAGCTGTGCCGATAATCTTTCAAATACCAGTAATGTTATCCATGACGGGTTAGTCCAGAGGATCCGCACTAAGAGAGACTAGGAAAAAAGACCTGGCTTTCAATGTCTTATAAAAACAATAAAGCGAAACCATTATGAACACCTGCAGAGCATTGTCTGATGCAGCACCAAAGATGAGTCCCTTAGAGTAGGTAGCACTCAAAACATGACTCGGGAAGGGCAGCCTCTTTGGAGTAGAGTTGACTTTAATAGGAGGAATGAAGCAAAGCTTTCAGAACCTTCATTTACTGATACGGAGTCTCAAAATAAGATGAAATAACTGCTAGCATTCTTTAAAAATCAGAATATAGAATGAGTAATCATTGCAAGTGGTCAAAAATGAGGTAGAACACATAAAAATTGGTATTTTAGGCTTTAGTGACCAAGAGTAGACTGGTACTGGTCATTTTGACAATTATAAGGACAATCATATGGTATACTATGCAAGGAATATATAATTGAAGAGACACGGTATCACATTCATTGTTGAAAAAAATTTATGAACTCTACCTTGGAATTACAGCACTGTTAATGAACTTAATGGTAAGAGAATACACATAGGCTTCTAGAAACTCCATTGTGATTATCAGCATAGTTCTATCACAACCACCAATGCCAGAGATGAAGAAACTGAAAATTTTTATCAACTTCTGCAGTCTGAGACTGATTAAATGTGCAATCCAGTTGCACTGATAATTACTGGTGGTTGGAATGTGAAATTTGGAGATAGGAAACATCAGTGATTGGAAAGTACAACCCTGGTGATGGAAGGAAATGGACATCCCTTCGACTTTTGCAAGGCCAAAGAAGCTCCAGCAAGTACTCTTTCTGCACAAAATAAGCAGTGACTGTACGCGGGGATCTTGTCGGGTGGACCACAAAGGAATCAAACATTGCATCCGTGAAAAGACACTGTCTCACGTCAGAACAATGTCAGAGGCCACCTGCAAAACAGACCATCAATTGCTCCTCTAAAAGTTTAGGTTGAAGCTAAAGAAAGAAGTTTAAAACCCCTGAGAGCCAGCATTCTTTGAGAAAACACTTCAAAAATAAGTTTCTCACACAGAACACGACTGGAATATAAACCAACTAAATCTGGGAAGAAACAATAGGGATGCTCAGAATTCTTAGCCTACACAAGCCAGGCGTCACCTGCAACAGACCATCAATTGCTCATTTGTAAGTTCAGGTTGAAGTAGAAGATAAGAAGATTAAGATAAGTCCACAGTACCGAAAATAGGCCCTTGAGTGTGTAGGACCTTTTGATCTCAAGCCCATTTCTTGCAGTTTTGACACATTGAACAATAATGAACAAAGGCCAGATGGCTTGTGAAATGACATCAAGGACAACAATGTAAAACCATTAGAAGGTCATAAAAAGGACAGGAAAGTAAGACCCAAAAGCATGTCAGAAGAGACTGAACATGGAGTAGTTACAGCAAATGTAAGAAATGATGAAAAAGAGCTAAGCCGGAGATTTTAAAGTATGACTTGAGAATACAAGTATAAAGTATGACAGTGAAATATGAAAAGACCTGGATTTCGAACACATTCGGTCTTTTTCAAGGTCAAAAGAACTTAAAAGTCTGATTTTGCAGGGCTGATGGATTAGTGAGCAAAACACTGAACTGTGAGGGCAGCAGCCAAAGCAGATGGAAGCAATACACACCGAACCAGAAAGACTTGGTCGATCTTGAAACAACTTCTCGATTATTAAAAGACGTATGCAGTCAAGAACGGATGGTATTGAAGGAGGAAGTTCAAACTGCTATTAAGATCTTGGCCAACACCAAAGTTGATCAAGTGACTGGAATGCTAGTTCTGTTAACGAACAGGTGCCATGCGGTACATTTTCAGTCACTTTTGGACAATACCTCCCTCACTAATGGGTTGAAATAGAAATAGAGCCAATTCCAAGAACTACAGTTCAGTAGTGTGTGCACTCATTCAAACGGAATAAGGGGTTACTGCACGGCTTACAATCAGGTTGGGTATATGTCAGGGTATTCTTTTAACATAATGACATTTGTGTGCGCAGCAAGTAATCCAAGAAGCTGGGCTCTCTGAAGAGGAACATGGCATTTGGAGTGGAGGAAAGGCTTATTAGTCATGTGTGATGTGCAGATGACAAAACCTTGCTTGCAGAAAGCTAGGAGGATTTGAAACACTTCCTGGTGCAGATTCAGGACGACTGCCCTCTCTGTGCTCTGCAACTCAATGTAGAGAAGATTCTTAGGACTGGACCAATATGCCGCGCCATTATAAATGGAGGGGAAAAAATGAAGTTGTAAAGGATTTCATTGTAAAGGATTGTAAAGGATTTCATTGGACTTCACATGAAAGCAGCAGGAAAGAAATCCTCGAAAGCATTGCCTTGGGGAACTCTGAAAGTGGCCTCTAAAGTGTTCAGAAGCAAAGATGTCACTTTGGAGACTAAGGTGGGCCTGACCCAAGCTGTGCTATTTTTTGTTTTCACGTGCCTCCTGTGGACAATGAATCAGAAAGACGGGTATGGATGCCTTTACATGGCAGTCCTGGCAATGAATATTGAGTACACCATGGACTGGCACAAGAATGAACAAATCTGCCACAAAAAAATGCTTCTTGGAAGATTTATTTTCCTGCCCTTTGGACATGGAGGGAGGGACAAGTCCATACAGAAAGACATCTTGCTTGATGAAGTAGAGGATGTGTAAGAAAGAGGAGGGCCAGGCCTCAGGACTGGCAAAATTAAGTTTTCCTCACCTATTTTATTTGGAATATTTTGATAGATGCACCTATATGTATTTGCAAACAGATATCTGCTTTTTGAGTGATCTCCTTTTTCCCTTCCCTTTTGGCATTTTTTAGTTCATTCAGAGAGTTAAGATACCAAAAAATTGTACAGTGAAAATACCTTGTTTCCATGTCTCAGGATACGTAAACAATGAACCTATTAGATGAAAAGACACATGATGGCAATTGAAAGTTGAGTTTTTCCAGTGGAAAAACTTCATGAAGTCTTCATGATGTCTTCATGAAGTCATCGATCAGTTTGGCATCCAGATAAAGTCCTATCTGAATCCCTAGGCTTGATTCAGTATAAAGCATACACAAAGATTGGTGGTTCTAATGAAATAGGCCTGCTGTTCTGCTTTCCAAAGGTCACACCTTGGAGAGCCCTATAGGTCAATTCTACTCTGCACACGTGTCACCGTGAGTCGGAATTGACCCCATGGCTACTTCGTGGCAACTGTTACCAGTTACTGTATGTAACAGCTCTTGTTGCATGTGGCAGATTTTGATGGAATTGTATAACTGGGTCCGGGTATCTTAATACACCATACACTCTAACTGCATCTTGCTCATAGTTAGAAGGCTTTTTATCAGAGGAGCAGTCAGCACTGGTTCTTACTTTTATAAGTCTTTTCATTTTGAAAACTCGAGTCAGAGGCAAAAGGGATTTTACCAAGTCCTAAAGGGTTCCTTGAATGTGTCATCTAGAGAACCAGATGCTCTGAAACAGGCATGGCAATAAGAAACCATCCACTTCCAAGCGATGCTCCATGCTGTTAAAATCCAAAGTTGGAAAGCTTCACTTTCTGGTTGATTCCTTTTGTTCTTCCCCTTGATGCTCTTCTGTGTCGGTGTGAAAGGAGCCTTTGCAGGCTTGTGGGCTAGGCATCCGGGCTGCTGACTGCAGGGCAGGTGGTTCAAACCCACCAGCTGTTTCGAGGGGGGAGGAGGAGGAGAGAGATCCAGCTCTACAGGTCTGTGAACTGTCTTGGAAACCCTGTGGAAGGTCGCTGGGAGTGGGACCCAATGGGGGTGGCAGTGGGTTTGGTTTTTGTTTTAGGTGTAACATGAAAGAGCCTTAGCGACACATTTGTTTGGTGCTCAAGCTATGAACAGCAACACATTTTGAAGCTCCCAGCAGGTCCCGGGAAGAAAAAACGAGGCAGTCTGCTTCTTTTGATATTATCGCCTTGGCAACCCCGTGGGGCAGTCCTGTTCTGTCCTACAGGCTTGCTGTGAATTTGAACCTGCGGGGCAGCAAAGGGGTGTATGTGTCGTTTAGCCAAACTCATTGCCATTGACTGATGCCAACTCACGGCGACCCCATTAGACAGCTTTCTGAGACTCTTTACAAGAGTAGAAAACCCCATCTGTCTCCTGAAGAAAGAATTGCTGCGGAGTGTGTACTGCTGACCTCGCGGTTAACTGCCAAGTGAGAAGTGCGCCATGCTAGCTGGACTCTGTATGTGGGTGTCTATGGGTCTGTGGGGACGCTCATTTGGAGAGCGCCTGCTGGCTTAGTGCTTGGCAGTTGGGACACAGCAAGAGCTTTACAGGAGAAAAATGGGGCAGACAGCCTCCATATTTACCTCCCTGGAAGTTGTATGGGATTGTAACACACCCTGCCTGAACAGGGTCACTGTAAGAACCAAGGTTATATGCTGTGTGTGTGCATTACTTTTAAAAGAAAAATTGGTTTATCTCTGCCACCCACGCTTGGGTTAAGTAGATGATCATGTCCTCTAACTTGATAAATAAGTCCAAATCAACAAGAACGTTCCCTCGGATGAACTCCTAGCCACCTTCGACTCTCCTCTGACTAGGGAGACGCCAGATGCGACCGAGTAAAGCTGCCCCACGGTGTACCATGGTCTAGCAGCGGCATCTGACCTCCTCCGACTTCCCAGACGGAAAGGGAACTCAAACTCAACAACAGGTCCAGGTTGACTGCTGAGACAGAGGCCAGATAGAGCGTTACCCTCTCATCCATCCCTCACAGGACCCTCCGCCTCTCGGCTGGGTTTGGAAGCCCTTGCAATGTCCACCCAGAATGCAGACCATGCAATTCACAATTCAGCCTCCGAAATGTACAAGATAACAAGCCTGCTTTCTGTCAGGGCTGCTTCCTCTAAGCTTTGCATGGTCTCTCTCTTCCTCTGGCCCTCAGCCTCCCAGCCACACAGACCCTTAGGCCTCTGCTCTCTGTTCAGACAGTTTTCCAAAGTCCCTTTAGTTCCACCAATAAATGCCCAAAAGGTATTCCACACCACTGTATGTCTCATCCTGAAGGTGCTCGGCTCCAGCTCCGTGTATCAGCAAATGTGGCTACCCTAATTAGGTGCTGAGGAAGCCTCTCTTCCTACAGTGAGCCTTCTGCCCAAAAAAGGCACTCAGCCTTACATAATTGTCCTGAGCATCTTGGGCTGTGCCTTTTGACTTGGTTCTTCTTTGTCGTCATCACTTTCTGGCTTGAGAAGATTTAACCCAAAGGGCTCTTGTGATACAAAACGCTCCCTCCACTGCCTGTTCTTTCTTGGTGATAGTGAGATCCTGCTTCCTATACCCAGCAGGATGACTCCATTGACCAGTCCCCACAGTAGATTTCTTATTTTGTCCATTAACTGAGCATCTGCTTCAAATGCTCCCCAGTGGGGATTCCCATCATGAAGTGCCTCCTGGCTGGTGTAAACAGAACAGCCTTGTTTCTGCAGAGGATTCCTTTGGTCCATCCAATCTCCTGTAGTGCTAAGGAGCTACAGTCTTTGTAATAACTCTTTCAGTGTGCTATAGTCATCCCATTTCTTAGTAACCGACGAGAAATCTCTAGCCACCTGGGGTAAGCACTTTCCCAGGTGCCTCCCCTTCTATGAATGCATTCTTCTCTGAACAAACCTTCTGTTGCTGTCTCTGTCAAACCCATACAGGAAAGTCGTGCCACAAATCCGACGAGGCAGTTCTGTCTACCCCTGTGAGCTTGCTATCAGTTGGAATCAACTGAGGGCCGTGCGTCTGGAGTTTCCTGAGCCGCCCCTATGAAAACAGGACAGCCACCCACTCTGTGCAGTTGCATTAAATGGGCTGCACTGCATTGCCACCAAAGCTGCGGCTGTGGCGGGTGACCTCGTGGGAAACAAAGAGCTGTGCTTGCTCAAGATAGTGACTGACCTTTGCCACTTCGAAGGGACTTTGCCACCAGAATCTTGCCATTAAGTCCCCCACCATCTAACTCCTTGGAACTTTTAAGGAAGGTGTGTGGGAAGTGACATTCCTGGCAGGACTCAAACAGGGACCTGAGTAGGATGGGCGAACCCTTACTGAACCCTTCCTAAACCAGTTGAGGACCTGCTTTCAAGAGACCCATAGCAAGCAATGCAGCCCCCCTGACGGTGATCAGCACTAACCGGAGGGTCCGACTTTAGGGAGATTAGACATCACCTACTTTTTCTACCTTAGCAAGTGCTCCATCTTTAGGGCCCTTTGTTATATTCTAATATCTCACACAAGGGGTCCCGGGGATAGTGTGCTTGGCTGCTAACCAAAATGCTGGCAGTTTGAGTTCACCTAGAAGCACCTTAGAAGAAAAGCTGAGCAAACTAGTTCTAAAACCATCTGCTATGACGGGTCACATGGCGGTGCCGTGGGTACCCAAAACGAAGTCTTTGTGAGCTAGACAACCTCTGGTGGATTGGAAGTTAACACACTTTGCTACTGGAAGCTGCTGAAATGCAGCATCAAAAACCATCTGATTTTAGTAGTCTTCTCCCTGGATTCTAGTGTCCCTTTCTTACCATAGCTGAAATGTTGTCGGCATTCTAGAAGACACATGGATTCGAGTGGACATAAAAAAACCCTATCATTGGTGCCGCTGATATTTTAGTCACTACTGTTTTGCTCAGTGCTTCAAGCCAGTTAGGTTATGGCAGGCAAAGTGAAATTGAAGCAGACCTGGGTTTTTGAAATCTGGGTGGTGATAACTGGAGGGGGCAGTACTTTGGATGGAAGATCTGAAATGGGTGGCTGGGAGGGGTCTACTGAGCCAGTTGGGCCTAGGGTGTTGGCCAGTTAGCAGCAGATGTAGACTCACTGGCCTCCATGGTTGAGCAGACTACACAGGGTTTGACTCCAGGGTGCAGAGTCCACACTTCCCTTGATTTCTAAGGGGCATAGTGCCTGCCTGCAGGGCGTCTCCTGGCATCTTTCCCATTCCAGCGATCACTCTGGTCCACCCAGCCCCAGTTTGTTTGTAAAATCCAGGTCTGGTTAAGTTTCACTCCCTCAGCCATAGCTGATTTGGAAGGAACCCATCTATAGTCCTGGTTCTGATGGCAAAATTTAGGCATGAAGAGCAACTCCAAAGAAATAGTATGTTCTTCAACACCATGGTTGAAATCATTAGTTAACTTTTTGAGAGAGCAAGATCTCCACTCATGATGTTGGATCTTAGGTATTTTCTTGAAACTATACAACTGTGGCAGGCCACATGGAATTTAATATGGTGCTGTAATTTAGGAATACAAATTTCTCCCTTGACACGTTTTATGCTTTATCTGGGGGGAAAGGTAGTTCTGGAGGAGAACTCAGAAAATCACTAACAGCTTTGAAAAAGATAAAACCAGTTGGCATCAGCGATAAAAGTCTGAAAGGATTTCCACATTTGTGGCTAGCTTAAAAAATAAAAAAGAAAACAAAAAAAAATTGGCTTGACTCTGTTGGCATTGCCCCAAGTCACACTGTGATCTTGTGATCTAGGATCTAAGGGTAACTCGGTTTCATTCAGTCGGATATTTTTAGGTAAGATGCTTTGAGTTAAACATTAGCTTTTTAGTTCTCAGGAAAAACATAGTGCTCAGTAGTTCCTTCTCCCTTCCCCTCTCCTCATCCTCCTCCCCCCCCCCCGCCCTTTTATTCTTTTCAAATAGTCCAGGATCTTTAACCTTCCCTTTCCTGTTTTGTCTTAAAGGTCGCCTGGCCTATCCACATCCAGGGACTGACAATCTGTTGATGTTAAATGGTAAGTTTTCGAAAGCAGTTTATGCTTTCAATTGATTATATAAAGATGATTGAATGCACATTTCTATAACTTCATCGTCACCACTGAAAATCATTAGTGAACTCTGAACAAGTGAAATCTCCATTTGCAATGTTGGACTCCCACAGTGACTCATTTTATATGTCATTTGTGGAAGTCATTTTATTAAAAAAAAAAAACTGATTTGGAAAGAAAGATTAGGGGTCTGAGTGGACTCTACTCCTGAATTGTGTCCATGTAAAGTGGCTATGGTACATATTTGTAGCAAGGTGATTTAATTTAGCCATTACTGAGTTGGCCTTCTTCCTAAGTATCACCGTGGATTAAGTGCTGTCTTGGCAAGCAACTTCATTCCCATGTGCCTCAGTTTCTCCAGGTGGAAAGGAGGATTGCAGTCTCAGGTATATTACGAGGGTTCAGTGGGATGTTTGCAGCTTAGTAACAAACAGCATTTGTGTTTCTGCCCTAAGACGCAGTGAGTCTAGCAATCGTAGTCATACTCACTTGCTGACTCTGAAGCTTTGCTAGAGTTAGGAAAAGATCAAATAAACTTTCATTGAAGGTTTTCATCAGCCCCTTTCCATTGAGCAAACATTGCCTCACAGAGAGAAGTCCACGACTTAGCACATCCATGCGTGTGGGAGTCGGATGGGATTAAAATATCCTTGAATGTATTTTTAATTCTGAGGTTGCACGGTGTGAAAGAAGAACAAGGAGGGAATACTACGTTAAATGTAGCATTTACCCTTAAAAATCATTCTCTCCTTAGAAAAGCATTTCCACAAAACCTTTGTTGGAAAGAAGACAGGCGTGCATGAAGAGGGGGAAGAAAGGTTGTGTGACTGAAAGATGGGACTAGAGTTCAGACTCCCTCAGAGGTAGTCAGGGCTGAGATGGTTTTATG
>PVJH01031284.1:0-23943 GCA_004026705.1 Nesogale talazaci
TTGAAAATAGAGCATAGTTGGAGTCATCCATACCCAAATTTCAGTCATGGATAGAAAATTGAAAGGATATCAACAAGGAAATCATTAAATTCAATTTCCCTGAACTTTTTGAAATTTATTCATATAAGATTTGAACATGATAAATCGATTATATTTAATAGTATAATTAACAAAAATATATGAGTGTATCCAATATCAGAACATACCATGCATTTTCTCAATGCACATAGAATATTCTCCAGGATAGAGTCTATGTGAGAACACAAAACAAGTGTTCACACATTTAATTAAAAAAAATACAGTTGCCCAAATTATATTTTCACATGAAAATGTAATGAATTTGGAAATTAGTAACAGAAGGGAATTTGGAAATTAGAAATATGTGGAAACAAAATAAGACACACTTTAAAAACTAGTAACTCTAAGAAGAAATTACAAGGAGATTAAAAATATTTGGAATCAAATAAAAATAAAAAAATAAACCAAAATGCATGGGATACAGATAAAATAGTACAGAGTGGGCTATTTATAACTGAAAGTGCATACATTAAGACAGAATTTACTTCTTATAAAGTTTAAAAGGAAGGGCAAAGTGAACTATAAAGTGATAAGAAATAAAAATTATATCAAACTCAAACACACTACAATCAAGTTTATTCTGACTTAGCTAATCTATTGGACAGAGCATAAATACCCCCCAAGGGATTCATAAACTGTAATTTTTTATGAGAATTGAAAATTTTTCTCCATAAGCGCAGCTGTTGGTCTTGAAGTTAGCAATAAAATTCATAACCATGACACCACTAGGAAAATTGATAAAGTAGGTGAGAAAAATTATAGCGTAAAATCAAATAATTCAAATTTTGACTTTAAAATATTAAAAGAATTGGCAATATTTTAGTTAGACTGATTAAGAACAATTACTAAATTGCTAAAATCCAGAATGAGAAGTGTGGCACTTCTATCTAACTTATAATAGTAATAATTATAACAGAACACTATGAACAATCGATACTCATGGAAAAAACTCAATGTTCTTGGAAGCAGCACTGAAGAGATCAAAAGACACATTGCATTGGATAAATCTGCTGCACAAGACCTCTTTAGAGTACTGATAAGCAGGGAGCTTACTCTGAAGATTAAGGTGGGTCTGATCTAAAACACAGTATTTTCCATTGCTTCATGTGCTTATGATTAAGGAAGATTATATGCAGTTGAACCATCATGCTGGTGATGGATATTTAAAGTACAACAGACTACCAAAAGGACAAACAAAACTTTTTTGGAAAAGTTATATTTAGCATGCTCCTTCGATGCAAGGTTGATGAGATTCAGTCTCACATGCTTTGGATTTGTTGTCAGGAGAGATAAGTTCTAGGACAAGGACATCATGCTTGGTAAAGTGGAGGGGCAGTGAACAAAAGACATACCCTCAGCTCAATTCTTTGCACACTACCACCAGAACTCTGCCAAAGATGCATTACAATCCATAATAGTATTTTATATGTATGTAAAAATATATATAATAAATTTGGAGACAGTTGCTTGGCCAACTGCATATTTATATATCCATTCCAAAAAAAGGTAATCTGAAAGAATGAGCAAATTATTGAACAATATCACTAACATCACAGGCAAGTAAAATTTGGCTGAAGGTTATCTAACAACAGTTGTAGAAGAACATTGACGAGTCATTGCCTGGGGTTCAGGTCAGATTCAGAAGAGGGTGTGGAACATCATTGCTGATGTCACATGGATCTTAGCTCAAAGCAGAGAATCCCGGAAAACGTTGACTTTTGTTCTACTAACTATGCCGAAGCTTTGGACTCTATGGCTCATAACAATCCTTGGGTAGCCTTGAGGAGAATGGGAATTTTAGAACACTTCTTTGTGCTCATTTGCAACTTATGTATGGATCAAGAAGCAGCTGTGTGACCCAAACATGGGAATGAAATCATGAAAGGTGTTGGACAGTGTTGTATCCTCTCACTATACATTTTCAATCACCGTACATTGTAATCTGAGCAACTAATCAGAGAATCTGGATGACACAAAGAAGAATTTACCATTAGCATTGGAGGAAAACATTGATAACCTACAATGGGCAGATGATACCACTTTGTTTGTTGAAAGTGAGGACTTGAAGCATTTGCTGCTAATCTATAAAGAATTGCAGCTTTCAGGATGGAATTCCAGGCAATATAAAGTAGACTAAAATCCTCACAACTGAACCAATAGGTAACACCACGATAAATTAAGAAAAGTTTGAAGTTTTCAAATATTTCATCTTGCTTGGCTCCACAGTCAATTCTCATGGAGCAGCAGTCAAAAGATCAAAGAATGCATTGTATGGAGTAAATGTGTTGCAAAAGACCTCTTTAAAGTATTAAAGAACAGATAAGTTCCTTTGAGAACTAAGGTGCAACTGACGCAAGGCATAGTATTTTCAATTGTCTCATATGCACGTGAGAGTCAGATATCAGAATAAAAAAGATTAATGAAGAATCCATGCATTCAATATATGATATTGGCAACACTGTAAAAAATTCAAGTTATTACAAATCCAGCAAGACCAGAGAATACACACTGTCAAAGATAGGAGCCAGAAGCATAGGGAATCCAGGACAGATGAGCGTGCCAGTGACCAGTGATGAGAGTGGCAATACTGGGAGGGTGAAGACAGGGTCGGGTAGAAAGGGGAACTGAGGACAAGGATCTACATATAAGGATCTACTTCCTCCCTGGGGGACGGACAACAGGATAGTGGGTAAAGGGAGAAATCAGGCAGTGTGAGCTTTGACAAAGTACTAATAATTTATAAATTATCAAGAGTTTATGGCGAGGGGAGCGGGGAGGGGGGAGATGAGGATCCAATGACAAGGACTTGGGTAGAAAGCAAATGTGAGGATGACGAGGGCAGTGGATGTACCCATGTGCTTGACACACAATGTACTCACTTATGGATTGTGATAAAAGTTATATGAGTCCCAAAAAAAGGATTTACAAAAAAAATGTTTTAAATCAAGTTATATTTTAAAAAATTTTGGGGGGGGCATCACTGCCCTCTGGTGGTTGTGGGAGCTACTCTATTTTTTTAATTTAAAAATAACTCTACCCCAATAAATTATCCAATGTGGCTAAAAGATAATTCATAAACTTAAATACAACGATAGAAAAATGAATAACTAGCTAAAGACTTTCTAAAACAGTGGTTTCTTAAAGTTTATTAAATGTTTTAATAAATTCTTAAATGATGCAAAATTTTCAAATGCACAAAAAAATAGTTAAAAACCAAAAATAGTTACAAAACCAAACAGATACTTTTTAAAAGTTTAAAAAATACCATAAATTATGAGGATTTTTCTCCCAGGGAAATAATGTTGTGCTCTTCACACATTTATCAATAGATTGATTAGATTATCAGATTGAAGAAAAACATTTCTTGTCTAATAGAGTCAGTGAAAAGATGATAGACAGTCAACACCATTGTTTCAAGGTCCTCATCCACCATCTACTCCTTATGAGAAATCTGCTGCTTTCTGCTCCAAAGGAGATTCGCAGCTTCAGAAACCCCGAGGTGCCATAGGATCACTGTGAACTGGAACAACTTGGTGGCAATGGTTGGGCTTTTGTTTATTTGTTCGAACTCGTATCATGAGTCCGAACTGACTAGATGGCCATGCATATGCTTGTTTGGTTATCAATTAGTGAGCTAGTCTAGGTAGACTAGAGAAACAAATTCATGGACACACGGGTAGTATAAGGAAGGCGTTTATTTACAAGAGCAATTGAACATTGAGAAAACATCCCAACCCAGTCCAGTGCCAGTTGACAAGTCAACTGGGGTACTAGCCCACATGCCTCTTCAGACTCACAAAACACATACAATGAAGCTGAACAGAGGACAGTCACAAGACAGTGGGTAGAATGTCTTTGGAGCCAGTGGCACTGTAAATACCTCAGTCCTCCTAGGGGCTTTTAAATGGCTCCTCCAATTCTCAGGGGATGGGGGTTTATCAGCCTAGTGCCACGTGTCTTGTCAGAAGAGTGTCTCCAAAGGAGGGAGAAGACTGAGAGAGTTTCTCCTGCCTCCAAGGTGGCAATATCAGAGTTTTCCCAGAATCTTCAGGGGAAGGCCAGGCCCACAAAGGCCTCATTGGCTGAGACCTGACTTACAGACTAGACTCCACTCCTTCGCTCTTAATTCTCAACTTGACAAACAATTATATATCTACCACAATTAGTATTATAAGAAAGCTTTCTCAGCATGAATTCAGTTATGGATAAGGCATCTACATATAATATTTTTATAGTGCAACATCAAAGGACACCATCAAGATAAGGAATTGGAAGGATTTCCACTACCAATATTTTACCGACAATCATGGACTAATGCAAAATGAAACAATATCAGAAAAAGAGAAGTTCTAGAAGTAAAAGGAAGCTATTTCACTATTTGTTGAATATACAATTAACTAGGAAATACTATAGTATTAATTGAAAATAAATTGACAGTATTAAAGATTTAATGATGTAGAAATTATTAGCAGAGCTCAATATAGATACCCTTTTTAATTTGCAAGCTAATTATAGATTTTATGAAAACTCAATATGTAGTGTTAAATTATCTTTTAAAAATAAGACATTTTGATTAAATGCATTACTTGTTTGCCATCATCATTACAAATCTGTAAAAATTCACTCATATGCATACTTGTGAATTTCTAGAAAAAAATTGGGAAGATCCTTTGAAGAAGTTCCTTATAGAGAAATCAGGAAGTGATAACTTTTGTACTATTAATGTCTATTTTTGTTCAATAAGTATACACCTTTCTCATGTTATGATAACTTTACAAATCTTTCTAACATATGGCTGAAAGTTGAGTCACAGGGGTGAGTAATTACAGGCTTGAATGGTGTCAAAAGTACATAGTCAAAGGACTCCACCAGGAAGTCTGTTTTTTTCTTTTTTAATGATTTTGAGAGGATATCCCCCCCGCACACATTTTTCCTCACTGTATCCAGAACCTTCGACTGTGAACCCTGTCTGAAATGACTGCGTCTCATTCTTCTGGTCTTCGTGTTCAGGAGGCTGTGGTTCATGTAGTTCTTTTGTCCTTTGAACTGTTTCATTGGCCCTTTATTTTTCATGCTGTGGACAGAGGTGAACCAAGAGTTGCACACAGAGAGTCATTGCTTTTAAAACACCACTAATGATAGATTTAAAATATTGTCATTGAGTATTATTTATGCCAACTGATAATAGTTCTTAGTCCCCAGGCCCAAAAAGTCTTTATCTTAAGATATGTGATTACAGCTAAAACATTGTCAAAACTCTTTTCCTAGATGGTTTACAATATTCACAGGCATATTTATAGTACATATAAATTATAAATGCATATGAAGGAATATTTTTCAAACTCATATGTATGTTATATTTTATGTCCACATGTATGTGGGGGTGGTTTATTTATAGATATAGTTCTATTTGCCTTCCCACAATGTATGCCTATATATAACCATTTATTAATTGTTAATTTTTATTCCAAAATTACAGATGATGAGTGAAAATTTTAAGAATAAGTATATGGTGTTTCTGTTTTTGTCTGTTTGTTTTGTTTTTTCAGGGAATTTTGATTCAAAAAGAGCAAATAGGGGTTTTCAAGCAGATGAACAGTCTGTTGAGAGGCCTAGAGATTCACCTAAATCCACACTGCCATTTTTAGACGTTATTCTAAAGCACTGCCACACAACTGTGAATTTGTTATGAGGTGATGGTGTATATTTCCAGCTGTAATTCTGGAAACTATGCTCCAGATATTTCAGATACAAGCATGATCACTCATGGTGGAAAATTTTAAGTGGAGCTTTCAGATGTAGTCAGACTGTGAAGGAGGTCTCAAGTACTTCTGGGGGGAAAAATTAGTCAGTGAAAACATGAATACCAGTGGGTAAAAATGACATAGTGTTAGAAGATGAACCCTTTAGTTCGGGAAATGACTTAGGAGAGAAAATATGTCTACCTCCTTAAAGTGGAATTGCTTTCTCAAAGTGGAGTGGACTTTAATGAAATAAATGGAGCAAAACCAACAAATAAAAAGCTTTCATGATCATGTGTCATATTTGCAGATTTGATACAATTCAAAATAAGTAGCAGCACCTGAAAACCTTCATTAATAACTAGAACATAGAACCACAAAGCACAAATCTAAGAAAGTTTCAGATATGAAATACTCTACTAAGGATCTATATTGTTAGTATTTGTGAGTTAAATGCACTGCTATTGACCATTTTTTAATCATAAAATTGTATGACCTATTGTACTAAAGATGACAAATGGAAGAAAAATGGTGAAGAGAATTTTTCAAGGCTTTTTATGCAGTAAAACACTGCCAGCGATAGGCTAACATCTCATATAGAACACCATTTAATAGAAACATTATTCACATTTACGTATAAACCTCAAATACTTAAGAAACTGTAAATTTTGACCAGTTTCTGCAATCTTAAATTGATCAAGATGCACTGATCAACCATATGCTCCAAGGGGTGATTTATGTTTCTCCAATAAAATGATAGTGTTGCCTCTAAAGTGAACCAAGGAGTATAAAAACCAGAGCTAGGTGGATGGACTTTGGACACACACTTACCTGGAGCCCTGATCTAAGAACAAGCTGTTTGTATGATGTGGACTTACTCAGTACTCCTCTTCAAGAGAACACTGAAGATATGGGTACTAAAGCAAAGAAACATAACCAGGTCTTAAAGGATCCTGTTAAAATAAGCTGTCATGAAGTAAGGTGTCTGTTAAGTCCACACAGAAAAATCTCACTGTGACTGACTGCAGTCTCCCTTGCTGACTGCTGTTATCTCTGCAGCCGCAGGCCTGGGGTCTTCCTGACACTCTTGGGTTCATCAGTCCCCGCAGCTACACAAGTCGGAGAAACCTCCAGCATAACATTTATCCCAAGGACTTGGAAACTGCCAGACTTCTTTAATGGGGTAAGCCTATTCCTTGACATAAAGAAACACACACATACACACACGCGCGTGCTCGCTTCAGTAGTTTTACTTCTTTAAACAACCAAACCTACAATTCTGTAAATAATGGGTTGTAGAAGAGATCGAAAGAAAGTGAAAACCCCAGCTGGGAAAACTTAGATTTAAGCCAATGCAGAAGCAATGTAATATACACATTTTCAACAAAGTTTGATTTCCCCCTTCCCCGAGGAGCCATTTGAAAATGTGTGAAAATATGTTTGGTTTTGGCAACTGGGGCATTGCTTCTAGCATCTAGGGGGCAGAGGTCAGGATACTGTTAAACTTCTTACCACACAGAGGACAAGTTCCCATAGTAAAGAATTATTTGGCCATAAAAACCCATAGTAAATTCAGGCAGGAATAGCTCTAGTGTTTCTGGATCGCTTATGGAAGATGACAGAAAAGGAAGGACAACAACAATGCCTAGGTTTCTGGTTTCAGGCATCTGACAGCTAGTGCAGCATTGATCAAGGAGGATAAGTAAGGAAAAGTAGGGAATGTTCCATTATTTTGTTTTATTCTATTTCAGATGTCTCTCCGAAAATGTAAATATAGTTATCAATTAAACAGATAGAGTTTGGATTTTGTGGAAAAGAACAGAGCTAATGATGTCTTCTTGTGAACTTGTAAGCTACCTGTATCTTTCCATCTGCATCACATGAGTGCATTCTTTTCCAAAAGTTGAGGAAATTGAAGCTCAGACAGAAGGTAAATCACAACCAGTAAAGAGCAAGGCTAGCATATAAAACCAAATGTGTCTAATTCTCGTGATTTAAACCACAAGAACAACAACAAAAAAACTAAAATGAATACACCAGCTAAAAGCATTGGCCTTTCAAACTTGTCTAGATAGTACAAAGCACAAAATAAAGCGTATTACTGGTTATCGGATCCCTGACTTTTGAGTGTGGTCTCAATTCCACTAATATTGCATTCATTTTTAAGTACCACTGCATTTTTTGTACTTGCTTAAAATTGAATTCCTGGCTTCATGCTTGCAATCAAAGTATCTTAATTAAATCCTTCTTGCAGATTCGAATTTACTTGCCATCTGGAATGCAAGAGAAGCTCAAAGACTTTTAACTTAATTGGGGTGCAAGCCCTTTTGTTTGGCCCAGTGCTGCTTGGCAGCCCTGGTCTTGTTGCTGCTGTCTGGGGCAAGCTTCCCTTCTGAGTGCAGTCAGCAAAATGAGACATCAGGAAAAGTGCTGATGCCTGAGCCACTGCAGGCACACACCACTTAATTAATATACAGGTTTAATGCATTTGGTAATTAAAATTTAATTCTTTTAAGATATACAATAGAAACAACTCCTTCTGCAAGCATTTAATCCATTGTGCTACTAGGAATGAAATTGAAAAGAGAATTGAAATAGGGTTATTCTTCCTTTTTAAGCATTAATCACACAGGGATCAGTAAAACGATAGCATGTACTTAGCCGGGTTGACTGATTGCTATTCTTGCTGAGCTGTGAGGCCTCTCTCTGTGAAAGACAGCTCTTTTTCAATCACATAAGGCCTGAAAAAGAAGCCCCTATAAAATATATAGCCTAACATTATGCAATACCTAACAGCATTTCAACTATCACCAAAATGAGAAAAAATGATTGTAAGGATTCATTTTAGCAGAGGAAAAAGGCCCAAGCAATATTTTCTTCATCCTATGACTCTTAAGATAAATAATTTACCAAAACAGCTAATAATATCCCCAACAAAAAATACATATGTACCTCTTACCTGTGTAAAAACAAAATGGAGAACCTAATGGAATTTAGGTCTCCTGCCCCCAACAGAAAAAGCTTCCTTGCCAGGGGAAAAAAAAATAATAAAAACTTCCCTCTTAGACACATTTGAGAAATGGTCTCTATTAGAGAAAGTCTCTGGGAAAAATAAAATTCACATTAGCATCTTGAGGCAACAAAACAAACAAAATGTCGACAATAAAACTAAGCTTGAATGGAATATTTTACTTTGTTCAAGCAAAGATTTCCAAGATCTTTTAACCATTGGGCTCTTTTAGACGAAATAATTCACGAAAACTCTCTAGAGAAATGGATGCAGCTAGGATCCAATTGCAAGCAGAAGAAGTGCTGCCCAGTCCTGTGTCATCCTGAGCACTGTCCGGGTGCAGAGCCCATGCTGCAGCCACAGTGCTACTCCATCTCCCGGAGGAACTTCCCTTTGTCACTGCCCCTCTGCTTTACCCAGCACGAAGTCTTTCTCCAGGAAGTAGTCTCTCCTGACAATGTGCCCAAAGTATGTGAAAGGGAGTCTCCCCAGCCTTGCTTCTAGGAAGCAGTCAGACCACACTTCTTTCACAACAGATTGGTTTTTCCTTTTAGTGGGCCATGCACTTCCACTATTCCTCCCCAGCATCACAATGGAAATGCAGTCACTTGCCTCCTGTCTTCCTTATTCACTGCTCAAATTTCACAAGCATTTTAGACAAAGGAAAGTATCATGACTTGGATCATGTGCACCTTGGTCCTCAAAATCACATCTCTGCTTTTCAACACTCTAAAGAGTTGCGCAGGAGATTGACCCGATGGTACATGTCTTTGGATCTCTTGACTACTGCTTCTATATGAGAATCGATGGTGGATTAAAGTAAGACAGATTCCTTAGTAATATCACCATATTATCTCTTGGTCAAATGTGAGGCGTCTGCTCTTCTTTACATTGATTAGCAATCCATGCTTAAAGCTTTAGGCAATTTATACTAATTCCAAAGCATGCTAAAGTCATAATACTAAATATAACCATTCTAAAGCATATTAAAGTGCTTAGTTAATTCATAGTGATTCAACAAGTATTCTCTTACATAATGGCACCAAAGTTTAACAAAAATGATCACACAAGCAATATTTGTAATATCCCCAAACTAAAAATACCGTGGTATTCTTCAATACACATGATTTAGACACTTAATGGAACAAAGTGAATATATGATACATATGGACTAGTTGTATGAGAAAAACATCGAGTGACAGAAAATACAAAAGACAAAATACATATGTTTACATTTTTCAAAGACAGCTGTGAATTTTGAGCCTTGAAAAAGAAAATTAAAAGTATATTTGAAAAATAATTTTGGGTTAAGTTCTAAGAGCATTGGTTTTAAATGAGCCTATGTTTGAGGGCTAGTCCTCTAGTCTACTAGATATATGACATGATGTAGACCACTTTATCTTCAAGGTATTCATTACATCAGTAACTTGAGGGAAATAACATTATTTTCTTCCTGCTGCTGTTGTTGTTGCTGTTAGTGGCATCAGTTGTTTCTGACTCACAGTGACCCTACGCACAACTGAATGAAATAGTGCCCAGTTCTGCTTCATCTTCATAATCATTGTGTTCCAGCACATTTTTGTAGCCACTGTGCCAACCCATTTCATTGAGGACCATCCTCTTTTTGACTGATCCTTGACTCTACCATGTATGACCCTCTTTTCTAGGGACCTCTCTCTTCTGCTCATATGTCCAAATGTGTCTTGAGGCAGTCTCCCAATCTGTATTTCTGAAGAGCATAAAAGTGTGCTTTGTACAAGACTTATTTGTTTTTTTCTTCTGACAGTCCATCCAAAGAACCGAAACTCACTGCTATCCAGTCAATGCCAACTCAGAGCGAGCCTGTAGGGCAGTTTAGCACTCCTCCAAATGGGGTCCAAGACTATAATTCTATACAGGAGTAGAAAGTCCTCTGTCTCTGATGGACTGGCTGGTGATTTTGAACTGCTGACTTCGCAGTTAACAGCCCAACGCAGAATAACGGTGCCACCAGGGACCCTCCTGACAGTCCAGAGTACTTTCAGAATCCCTTGCCAATACTAAAATTCAAATGCATCCACTTTTCTCAGGTTTTTCTTATTGATTACTTAGCTTTCACATACACATGGAGCAAGTAAAAAATGTAACTGTTTGGGTCAATGAACCTTAGTCCTTCAAGTGACATGTTTGCTCTTTACTACTTTAAATAGGTCTTGTTCTGCAGAATTGCCCAATGGAATTCATTGTTTAATTTCTTGATTGCTGCTGTCACAAGAAGCAACCCTATAGGTATAGTGGGTAGGTGTGCAGCTTGCTAACTGCAAGGTCAGCAGTTAGAAACCTCTGGTCAATCCAGTAAAAGAAGATGAGCATTTCTAACCTGTCCTATAGGGTCACCATGCATTTGAGTTAACTCAATAACAGTTTCTTGTTTCTTTGTTTGTTCTTGTGAGCTTCTATGTCCGTTGGATATGAGTAAAATGACATCTTTGACAATTTCAATCATTTCTATTTATCACAATGTCTTCTTTTGCTGTAAGAACTTTCGTTTTCTTCACATAGAATACATATTGAAGGCTTCCTGTTGGTATGGCACAGTGATCAACTGTACAAGAACCCAATGGAATGTTCTGTAATTACCATTCCTTGCAATGATGAGCACAGTTTTTTATAACCACAGTTCAATGCCTTTGCACTTTCAAAAGACAGAAAAGTAAACATCTCTAGGGTACTCCCTGCTTTCACCCAAGATTGAGTTGATATCATCAGTGATATTTCTGAATTTCATCCACACCCAGATGGGATTTCTGGCGGTTCTTTCTAAATGAGCCACTGGCAACTATTAATTTCATTATCTTCATCAAAACTTCATTTGCATCTGACATTAGTGATGATGTTGTTCAATAATTTTGACATTGTGTTAGATGGCCTTTCTTTAAAATAGGCATAAACATGGATCTTTCCCAGTTGGTTTGCCAGTTAGCTCTCTGATTGGCACAGGCTACTGAGTGCTTCCACACCACCTCCCTAGGGTTGTAAGGGCTAAATGAAATTATCTAAGTGGAATATTGGATTGGATTTCTATTGCCATCACAGCAAAGTATCGCACATTTGGTGTGGATGTTAGGTGCCACAGAGTCGGTTCTGACCCGCTGAGACCATACGCTCAACCGAGCAAAACACGCTCCAGTCAGTCACTATCCTCACAACTGACCCTGTTCTTCAGTCTAGTGTTGCAGCCAAGGCATCATTCGATCTCTTTGAGACACTCCTCTCCTTTTCTGCCCCTCTACTTTACCAAACGTGCCATCCTTCTCCAAGGATTGGCGTCTCCTGACAACATGTCCAAAGTATATACACATGAATTCCTGCCATTCTTGCTTCAAAGAAACACTCTAGCTATCCTTCTCCCAAAACAGACTGGGTTGTCCTTTTGGCTCCCTAAGGTACTTTGAATATTTCTCTGCAGCACCACAATTTGCCTCAACTCCTCATCATCCAACTTTCACATGCATTTCACTGCCACGGAGTCAATGTTGGCTGATGGTGATTCTATAGGATGTAGTAGAATTGCCTCTGTTCTCTAAGGGATGGTAAGACTGTAACTCTAAGAAAGTAGGCCCCTTCTTCCATGGTGTGACTAGTAGTTTCCAGTGAATGACATTTTGGATTCCAGGTCAATGGGTAAACACTACAATACCAGGACACCTTTTACATGCATACCAAACAATTGAAAATATCATAGCTTAGATCAGGCACAATTTACTCCTCAAAGTAATGTTCTTGCTTTTCAATACTCCAAAGAGATTTTGTGCAGCAGATATGCTTAATGCAATACTTCATTTTTATATCTTGACTTCAGCTTCCATGAGCATTGATTGTGGATTCAAGTAAGGCTAACCCCTTGATATCTTTCCTCCATTTATTGGGATGCTATCTATTGATCCAGATGTGAGGAATTTGGTTTGCTTCACAATGAGTCTTAGTTCATACTGACAGCTGAATGTCTGATCTTCATCAACAAGTGCATCAAATCCTCCTCACTTTTTGCAAACAAGTTTGTGTCCTCTGCATTTCACAGACTGTTAATAAGCCTTTCTCTGAGTCTGAAGTCACATTAATCTTAAAATAACCCAGCCTCTCTGATGATTTCTTCAGTGTACAGACTGAAAACCTATGGTGAAAAGAAGAAAACACTATTGCATACTTTTCCGGATTGTAAAGTATGCAATGCTAGCTTTTTCTCTGTTCACATACTGCTTCTTAATCCAGGAACGAGTTGCAAATGAACACAATGAAGTGTTCTGGAATCCATATTCTTTTCAAGGTTGTTCATAGTTTGCTATGATTCACATAGTAAAATACCTTGGTATAAGAAATTAAACACAAGTAAACATCTTTCATGTATTCTATGCTTTGAGCTAATATATATGTGACATCAGGAATGATATCCATTTTTCCATATCCTCTTCTGAATCCAGAATGCACATCTGTCAGCTCCCTGTAATGCTGAAATGATTCTTGAAAAATCTTCAGCAAAATTGTACTTGTATGTGATATCAGTGATGTTGTTCTCTAATTTGAGGATTGTGTCATGTCACCTTTCTTTGGAATGGGCATAAAAGATGGATGACTCCAGAAACAATTGTTCCCTATGGTAGTTACATAATCTGGTGTCAACTTGAGTAAAGGGGTGAAGTATAGCCTGTCAATGAGGGCGCAGCTTGATGATCTCCATTGGAGGCACTGAGGAGATAAATAGCCTTCTGTAGGTGGGACACACTTACTCTCTGAGAGACATTGTTTTTAAGAACACACAGAAAGCTATGCCAGACCCCTGAAACTAGAGGAGTCACTTGGAAACCCATGGCAACGTAGAGATGTTTACATTATAACTGGATCCAACAGACTTTCTACCCACTGACCTATGGTCTTCTTGTGTTTGACATCATTGCATTTGTTTCATGAACCTGAAGAGGATTTTATAGATTGGTAATAGACATAAGAGCTAAATATTGGTCTTATGAACTTGATCTGGGAAGTTTTCTCAATATAAAATTTCTCTTGTATATAAAACTCTTTGTTTTACGCATTTGAGTGTCTACAAATTTGCTTTTCCAGACTTACACACTGAGGAATAATTTTTAAACTTTAAATAAAAAATATTCCCTGGAACCACCTAATAACTGAACAAAGGTTTAGCTGAGTTTTAAGACAGGTCTGTCTTGAGCATTAGACTCTTTAAAAATTGCCTGGGATCAAACAGACAAGCACCATTCAAAAGATTAGACAGAAACCCAGGGCAGGGTGAGAATGGTTTCCCAACTTGAAGAACGTAATCCATGTCACTAGACTGTACATATAGAAACCACTATTGGGTTTTGCTGTTTTGCTGTGCTGTGTAGTTTTAGCAACAGCAAAATAAACACAATTTAGGCAATAAATATTATCTAAGAGTTTTCTTACCTTAAATCAGGGTTGCTTAATCTTGGAACTATTACATTCTTAATCATATTTATCAGAGGAACACAGCAGAACACTTAGAAGAATGCATAGTCTCTCTACCCATGATATGCTAGTAGTGCATCTACACCACACCAAAGGAAAATAAAACTCTTACCAGATATTATAAAATATCTCCTAGAAGGTAAAACAGCTTGCAATTAGAAAATATTGCTCAAAACTGAATTTTATGAACTATCTGATTAATGGGGTCACATTTACAGAGCATCACTGAATACAGAAACCAAAGCACATTGTCAAAATGTTTGTGGAATTGAGCCTATTTGAGAACTATGTTATGTTCCACTTGCCTAGATGCATAATAACTAGCAAAATTGAACGGTAAATATGCATTCTGATGCATGATTTCTTAAATGTCATTTTTTCAGCAGTATTACCTCTGCTTTTAGGTGAAGCGAATAGATATGCAAATGAAAAGATGCAGGTGCAAAATAACATGAGTCTGTCTTGTAATTAAACCTTTTGAGTAATCTGCACTTCTGTCTTTTACACTGTAAAGCAACACCCAACAAGAACTTTTTATATGTAGCACCTTCTGTTGCCACTTTCAAATCTTAAGACAGATGCCAAAAGAGGTGATCTTGAAATTGTGAAGGCTGAATTTTAAAAGGTACTACTGATTGAGTAGTATTCAAGTTTGAAAGAAAGAAAGAAGAAAAAGATCCACCCAATATCCATTGTATGCCAGACTCATAATGTTTTCCTGTTTCAAGAAATAGAATAATTGTTTCCCATTTTCACCTCCTTCTTCACTCCCACCACATAAGATGACTTGCTTCTAGTATAGCTAGAAGTTTCTCTAATGACAAGCACCTGCAGTTTGAAGTAGGGACGGGGATGCGGATATTAGATCCTTAGGTAATTGAAACAAATCTTTCAGTGAAACAAACTATAAAAACATAATAATCATTCCACTATTTGCCCAATTTATTGCTGACTCTCCTTTTGTTCACTTCTGTTTTGAAATAGTTTGTTTTTCCATTTTCTATCCTGTTCATGGCACAGTATGTAATATGCATTTGCAATGGCAACATAAGCTTTAAAAAATATAAACTTTAAAACCCAGGGTGTGGAAATGTAGACAATAATGTTATAAACTTATTTCTCAATTATGTCTGCCAAGTATTATATGAAGATCCATTAAATATCAGAAGAAAATTATCCATTCTGAAACTTAGTAAAAAGTCTATTGCTATAAACTATTCTTTTTTAAAAAACTATTCTTTTAGTACTAGAAATATCAATATAACACAAAGCTATAAAAAGCCTATGTACACATTGGACTTTATCCAGTAATTACTGCAGATGATGAGATAGTTTGGAATATTGCATTTTTATTCACATGTTATGACCCAAATGAGAACATCTGCCCAAATGCATTATGGGCAGGCCATCTGCTATTTGGCCAACACAACCTGCCCAAAGGAAGAGAAATAAAGTTTTCATGGAAATATGTACAAATGGAATGTTGTAATGCAATAGAATGTTACCAGTGAACTGAATAATGAAAGCATCGTTACATTTCAATTGAATATTTGTTCTTCTTTACTATTACTATTAAAATTTGTAATTTTATTTATTTTTTGACTACAAGTAAAAACTTTTCCTGAATAGCTCCCAAATGCACAATGGCAGGTAAGAAAGCCAGACTGTAGCTAGAAAAATGGTCTCAACTGGATAATAAACATACAAACCATAAACATTGCAACAGATTGCACTTTTGAAGACACCTACAGTATATGTCCCATCTCCCATACCCTTCCTTCTACAATATGACCTTGATCCTCCTCCCTTTGAATGGTGGAGCGTATGGTCACTCTTCCTGAATGACAGCAAACCAGTGACTCATTTACAGCTAACAGAAGTGGCAGGAATGGTGGCAGCCACACTGCATGTTTTCTGAGGCTCTTCCATCTTGTTTACTGTAACACTTGCCCTTGCAACTTTGCGTCTTTTTGTAAGCTACCATGTCGTGAGCAAGTCAAGACACTCACAGAGGCCAAGAACAGTTACCCATATCTCAGTCTTAGACATGAATTCTGAAAAGCTAAATGTCAACATGTGGATGAACAAGACTTTAGATGATAGTAGCCACTAATTCTTAAATAACACTCACACTCTGAACTATTGAGTCTTCCAGTGGAAGAGCAGAGGAATTTCACCCCAATTGAATCCTTCGGAAAGTCTGACCAAGGAACTCATGAGAACAATTAAAGTCTTTGCCATGATGTTTGTTTTATGATACTATTTGCAACAAGTAGGCTATACAAAAACAAAAATATCTATATGTAATGTTAAATTTCATTGAAATTACATTGACTCAAGAATTATTTTGAAAATTGGGTTTCTTTTTTTTCTTTCTCCACCCGAAAACTGGGTTTCTAAAACTTTTGTTTTACAGTTTTATGAAAGGAAAAATTTACTTTTTAAATGAACAGTATAAATTTTGAACCCTGAAAACAATTCTGTTTTTGTTTTTAGGTGCAATTAAGTTTTTACTGACTCATGACAATTTTGAATGTAACAGAACAAAATGTTTCCAACTCCTGTGACATTTTCATGATCACTGATATGTTTGAGTCTAATGTGACTATTATGAATTCATCTTACTAATGATGTCCCTTATTATCCAGGATCCTGTACTGCTAAATATGATGTACTTTTTTATCTTTGGGCATTTTCTGATGACACATCCAAAATAAACTGGAGTTTCACCATCTTTACTCAAGAAAAACAAAATATTTTTATGAAGATATAATCCACATATTATACAATTCATGAGTTCAACCATATTGAGAAGAGTTGTACAGTCATCATCACAATCAATTTTACAATATTTTTTTCTTTCTTTTACTTCTTGTTATTAATTCCAATTTTACTTCTTGTTATTAATTCCAATTTCCCCCAAATCTCCCTTGCTATACCCCCAATAAACCATTGGTCATCTCCATAGATTTACCCATCCTGGATTTTATATACCAAAAACCTTACAAAAACAAAGAAACAAATAAGGCTAACTATAATAACAAAATTAAATAGAGAACAGATGAAAAGAAAGAAAAAAATGTTAAAAAAATTAGGACAACTGGAAAATGAGCCTCAAAAGGGATTCGATGATAGATTGTTAAATTTTAACCTAACTGAAGCTGCCACAATTAACTTATCAATTTATTCTTCATGATAGATAAACTACTCACATCCCTAGTAAGTTGATTGTGGCAGATGTAGTTAGGTTAAAATTTAACAGTTTATCATCTGATCCCTTTTGAGGTTCAGCTGATGACACCCAGCTATTAAAGGGTATACGTCTGGGTCTTAAACGCTTGAAGATAGACAAACGGCCTAAGAAGTATCCAAGCCCACACAGAAGAAACACACCAGCTAATGTGGTCACGAGGTGTCGAAAGGATCAGGACTCATGCATCAAACAGGAAAGGAAAAAACATATCACTGTGTGCTCACCTTCCCAAGGTGATCACGGAGGACATGTGGGGGCATGAGTAAGAGTAGTGAAGAAAGCTGAGGGTGCCCGGCTATCAAAAGATACAGCATCTGGGGTCTTGGAGGCTTGAGGGTAGACAAGTGGCCATCTAGCTCCAGAGCAACAAAGCCCACCACAGAAGAGGCATACCAGTTTCTACGACCATGAGGTGTGGAAAGAATCAAAGAACAAAAATCATACCATTATGTGCCCACCTGGTATGATCACTGAAGACAAATGAGTGCAAAGGCTAACACTGTAGAGGAAGCTGATGGTGCCCAGCTACCAAGTCATAAAGCATCTGAGATCTTAAAGGCTTAAAGATAATCAGTCATCTAGCGCAGAAACAGCAAAGCCCACATGGAAGAAACAAACCAGCCTGTGTGATCATGAGGGGTAAAGGGGCAAGTATCAAGCATTAAAGAACAAGAATCATATAACCATAAGTGAGGGGGAGAAGAGGGTGGGGACCCAAGGTCCATTTGTGGGCAATTGGACACTCCCTTACAGAAGAATCGCGGGGAGGAGACCAGCCAATCAGGGTGCAGTGAAGTGGTGATGAAACATACAACTTCTCTCTCATTCTTAAAGGTCCCCCCCCCAAAAAAAAACTATCATGATTCCATTTCTACCTTACCAATCCTGCTGGGCTGGAAGAGGTACACTGGTACAGATGGGAACTGGAGATATAGGAAACTCAGAACAGATGAAATTCTCAGGACCAGTAGTGAGAGTGGAATTACCAGATGGGTGGAGGGAAGGTGGAGTAGAGATGGGGAGCCAATTACAAGGATTTACACGTAACCTCCTATCTGGAGGACAGAAACCAGAGAAGTGGACAAGGGGAGATGTTGGGCAATGTAAGATAAGACAAAATAATAATAATTTATAAAGTAGTGAGGGTTGGTGAGTGAGGGGAAAGGATGGAAAGCTGATATTAAGGGCTCAAGTGGAAAAGCAGATATTTGGAGAATGATGGCGGCAGCAGGCACACAAAGGTGCTTGGCACAGTGTATGAATGTATGTATTGTGATAAGTGATGCATGAGTCCCCAATAAAATTATTTTTAAAAATATCCCTATATGTATTTAGTTAAACAAATGTTAAATGGGTTAAAAAGGGATTAAGTAACACTTTACATTTTTATTTAACTATATATACTGTAATTTTCTTTACTATACCCTCTGTCTGATAACAAGGTTATCTACATTCCTTAACTATGGTCAGATGTGATTCAACAGAGGCTTAATGTATATGTGTACCCTACAAATGGATTTTGAACCTTTCCTGTGGTCTATAGTCTTCTCCAAACCACATTGAAGATCTCTTACAATTCCCACCTTTGGGTATGGATCATATTATTTACAAAGTTTGGATCACACAAGTGTGGGTGTGCTTCCTCAATAAGGAATATGTTTACATCTTATTTAGATGGCTGCTTGTTGGAATGTAAGCTTCTGGCATCACCATCATATTTATGGAACATTATGCTGTATTTCTTTTAAGATTGATTATTTTGTTGCTGTTGCTCTAGTGTGTTCAATATACTTTGCCAATAGGCATTGCTAATTTCTAGAAGCTAATTTCTAGAAGCAAAAAAAAACCAACTTTATCTTTTAAAGATTAGTTGAAAATAAATTGCCTTTTTAGAAACATTTTGCCAATACAACTTTTTATAAGATCTTTAGTTCCAGTAATGCGCTGTTTTTCTCCCTGGGTTTAAAATTCAAGAAAAGTTATGGGCCACATTAGAGCAAGGAATTTCCCAGTAGCCTCTGAAGCATCACAGACAATTGAACAGCAGCAGCACCTGACCCATGACCTGATTACTCCTATCCATAGTGTGTCTATATTACTTGACTCTTGGGTTTTCTTTCAGTGGACAGTTGACACTGAGACTGTAAAACATTGTAGTATAAGTGTTTTGGGTCTCACATTTCTTAGTAATTTAAGGTAGGACAGAAAGGACTAGAACCAAAACAGTTGCCTTCTCCTTGACATTGCAATAGTAAAGTTTAAATGTCCTCTTTTAAAGAAAATTTCCAGTCAGAGTGATGTTTTCTATATTTGCTTTCTTAATGCTGATAAGCTGAGCGAGAGTCATATTTGGCTCCAGCAGACTTCTTCATAACTAATATTCTGTCTGGAGTGTTACATGAGTAACATGATCCACCTAAATGCATCATGTGATAAGTGGTTTTCCTGACAACCTCAAAACTCTTACTTCATATTTTATCACATATAGGCTAAAGTGTTTTGGGGAAATGGGTAAGAGAGTAACTCCAGATAAACATAAAGGTTTGCATCATTAGAGGAAAAGAGTCTTTTCCCTCTCAGGTCATATTTCACCATGGAGGAAGTTCTACTAGGATAACATGGCCTTTTGTTCCTTGATTTTACTCTCTCCTTTCAGAAAGAAGGATTTGTAAAAAAATATTTCAGAGACTAACCTATGCACAAGCTACAGAAGTCCTTCTGAATTTTCTCTACATTTAGGTTTTGAGGGGAAACTGAATATTTCTGACCTATTACCCTGTTTTCTAGCATCATATTTATCAATATTTCCAGTGATGTTTTAATCTGTTCAATATAATGTGTGTTCTGCCTCTCATTCGGCTAAAAATCCTGCCACCAGGGAAACCAAATCAAACCTTTGTCATGTTCTTAATTCCTCAAAGAGAAGTATTACACTTAGCTACCTATAGTGTCAAGAAAGATGAATAATATTTGTATGTCAAATTCTCCAACCTCACTCATACTCTGCCACCAAGTGGTTCCCAATACACAAAATCCCTGTAGGGCAAGGTTAACACTCTCCGTATGGTTTTGAGGTTGTAAATTTTTTTCAGAAACATTGATTCAACTCCCACACCCCTCAGAATAGCTGAGGGGTTCAAACCACTACCCTTTAGGATAGCAGCCTAATTCTTAACTCCTTGTGCTATCTGGATTCCTTAATCTAATTCTATCATAGGACAATTCCAAGCTTTTATAGATGCCCTTCTAAATCCCCTAATTCCATAGCATCAATCCAGGTTTGTTTCTTAGCTACAGTGGAACTGTTGTCAGATGGGTTGACTTCATGTGTGGGGCTCCAAGATCATCCCAGATATTCTCAAATAATTCCAGATTATTAATACATCCTTTCCATTTCCCAGGATATTATGCTTGGTGAAGTCAAGGGACAATGAAAAAGAAGAAGGCCCCCTGACAAGATGGATTGACATTATGGTTATAACAATAGTTTGTAACATAAAAGTCCTAAGGATGTCGGCAAGACAAGGCAGTGTTTTGTTCCATTGCACATAGTGTTGCCACATGAGTCAGAACCTCCATAATGACACCTAACAGCAACAAGCATAATTTCAAATATGAAGCATAGAGTAGATATCAGTCTATAGGAGTCCTCTCAATATTTTCATCTTTTGAATATTCAGTTCGACCAAAATTAGTTGACATCAAACACAAACTAAATAATCTGTCAGAGGGACTTTCTAGATAGAATTAAGCATATCAATCAACTAACCTAAAAATAGAAAAATGACCCTGCATTATCCAGATGGTCCAATGTAATAAATTGAACCCCTAAAAGTGAGGGGAGAGTAGAGAAATATAATAATATAGAAAAACAGAATGTGAATGATTTAGCTTCTACTGTTTGTTTTGAAGGGAAAGGGAGGCAATCAAGTACCAAGGAAAACCTGACCTAGAGGTTGAGACTGAAGCCCTGCCACCAGCCCACAGCTAAATAGTGGTTTCAGTACAACAGGTTCCCTGGTGGCAGTGGCATGCACTGGGGCTGCCAAGCACAAGGCTGGCAGTTTGAAATCACCAGCTTCTCCGAGGGAGATACGTCTCCAAAACTCACAGGGGCTAGTCTACTCTATCCTGTAGGGTTCTCAGAAGTCAGCGTTTACTTCAGGGGAGTGAGTATGAGGGTTTGGGGGGTTTCAGTACAATCCTATGGATCTGATTTATGTCAATAATCTGAGTTGATTTATAGAAAGAGAGCACTCACCGGAACCTCCCAAGTAGAAATCATCCCTGATGGTACTTTGCTTTCAGCCCAAAATGAAGAGCCAGACTTCTGGTTTACCATACTGTGAAGTAATACATAGGCAATGGTTTGTCCCAAAGCTGCTAAATATGTGCACTTTGCTATGTCACTAATATGAAAGCAATAGAAATGCTATGTATTGGAATTATAATTCATCAGTATGTGTAGGCTGCTACATTTGTAAGAATATATCACAAAATAATTGTAAAAAAACTCTGAAATGCTGTGAGCTATTTAATATGTCTCTTCTAGTCATAGTCTTAAGGACTCCTGGTGCCAGGGTGGGTTCCTGGTTGGGCAGGTACCAGCAAGGCTAGCAGTTGGAAACTACCAGCCACTATTCAGGAGAAAGACCATGGCTTTCACTTCTGTGAAGAGTTACAGTCCTGGGAACCACAGGGGCAGATCTATCCTGTCCACTGGCACGATGATGAGTCAGACTCTATTCATCACCAGTAAGTTCTGTTTTGGAGTAAGCCATGATCTTTGGTACTCCCACCAAGCAAAGTTAGTCTCCCTGATGTTTCTGTATAAGAATTCAGGGAAGATAGTGATTGGATTATGTGAGAAAGTAACCCCCCCAAAAAAAAGACTGTTTTACAAAGTTATGTATTTAATTTTTACTCTACAAAAAAACTATCATCTTGAAAATATTGCTATACACTTAATACATTGGTCAAATCTGAGATTCTATTCATGAAAACATTTTTCAAACTCACCTGTCTGGCTGGCTGACAGTACCTCCCTCATTTTTTTCTTCTCATCATCCATGCAATCTAATTACTATCTTTCATGTCCCTGTGCATTCACAGAAACAAAAATCAGTTGCACAGGGTGACCTCACTTGTGTGGGCAGGAAAGCCATGCTGACTTTTGCCCAAAACTGGTGCACTGAGATGGTTCCTTGAGCAGGTGCATTGTCGTGGTGTCAAAATCAGTCTCCCATGACCCACAAATAAAACTTTTCTTTTGGTCCCACACTATTAGTCTATCTTTTCAGAACCTGTAAACTTGATTAACTTTCTAACCTGGTGGAAAAAACTCCAAATGCACTTCAAGTTGACATTTTTGTCTGTATGGGAAGTTGATTGATGTCCACCATAAAGTTTGTCATCAATTGGTATTTCACCTCTGTTGAAAATTTTTTCCATAATGCTATCCTTGTAAGCTGTGTCCAACAACATAACAGTTTCTGTGGCATTTTTCCCCAAGCAGGAAACAAAATTCCACAGTCGCTTGTTGTCCTCTTAAACCAACCATCACTGAAAACAAGGTTCAAGCAAAACTACTTTTACACACACACACACACACAAACACACACACACACATACACTGTGACCAGAGAAGACCTTCCCAGACAACATCACTGGGTGCACTAACTCAGAGTGAGCAGGAAACATGTGTACTTAGAAAGTTCCACCCAGTGGAGATTTTTCCACGTTTTGGGGGGTACCCCCTTATATATTTCAGCTTTGGGTGATTTTAACAAAGTTACCTGTGTGATTCATTCTGCTATGTATAAAAGCAATCATTCCAGAAGTAAAGCTGGATAGAAGGTTTCAAAGAGAAGATCCAGAAAGGTATGTCCTTGAGGCCCGGGGATCCCTTTATATGGAACACCATGAATACAAGTGACAACTTTGATGCCAGAAGAAGAATGAAGGAGCAGCATTAGCGAAATCAGGAGTCAGTAAATGAAAACCGAGCACTAGACTTCCCAGTCTGGAGAGTTTTTAATGCTGAGTGCTTCGGGGCAGGAGGAAGGCCCTGTAGAGAGACCTGAGTTTGGTGACCCACTTATCTGGAAATACCGGCTTTCTGGCTTCCAATAGAGTGATGCAGCCTTTGGGCATTTATTGGTAGTCCTAAAAGAGCTTGTACCTCAGCTGAGCAATGCAGAGGCCACACAATGATGCTGGAGAGCAAAGAGAGACCTGCCTGGGGGCAGGCACAGAGAGAAGAAATGATCTTAATTGCACAATGGCATCATGAACATTTTTCACCTGGATTGCAAACATTTACTTCCCTAATAAGCCTCATCATTATGATGAGTATTGTGAGTTCTATTTTTTTT
>PVJH01031285.1:0-23859 GCA_004026705.1 Nesogale talazaci
CGCCATAGTCAAACTGTGGGTGTGTGCAAGGATAAATAAAGACTATCAACCGTATCTATTAATAGTTTGTGTACACACACACATACACACACACAAACCTGTGTGCTTTAGGCCATAATCAATGATAAGGTGTAGGTATCTGCTTGTGCAGTCCCCCCAGATCACCCCAGCATCCTGGCAGAAGGCGGCATCATGCACTTTGGAAAACACTGGTGTAGAACAGACTGTCTACTGTTCCGCCAGTTGGCCTTGGTATCCCCTGAGACTCTGATCCTGACTCTCCAAGGTGTTTGGTGTCTTTTGTTTATTTTGGGGGGGGGGGGCGTCACTGCCTCTGGTGGTCGTGGGAGCTACCCAGCGCTGCTTCGAAGAGCCGCAGCTGGATTTGAACCGCTAAGCCGCAGCCCCACACTCAACCACTTAGGCCACGGGGGCTCAGCCCCAAGGTGTTTGGTTATAGTGAAGAAGTTCTCCTCCACTCCTCTGTTAGTGTGTTGTGTCGTGGCAACTCATGTGTGGCTGTGATGCTGGTTGTTGTTGCTGTTGTCAGGTGCTGTCAAATCAGTTCCACCTCCCAGAGACCCTCTGCACAACTCAAGGACGTGCCTTCTAATGCCAGCCCATTAATGGCTTCTCTGCCGACGCTCTCCAAGGTCTTGCAGACTGTGAGGTCTGTAGTCCAAACACAGAGCCTTGGAACCACACCTCTCTGAGTGGCAGCCCAGCAGGGCCAGGAGTCCATGGTCTTGCCTGGCCAACAGCTCCGCCTGCCTCAGAGCGGGACGGGGCTGCACAGGGCTTGCAGGGGCTGGCTTTTCAGAAGTGGATCTCCAGACCTTTCTTCCGCGGTGTCCGTGGGTGGACTGCATCCTCCAGTCTTTGGGCTAGCAGAACGACACGTTAGCCATTTTGTGTCACCGGGGGACTGCTGACGGATTTCTGAAAAGCCAGCCTTTGGAGGCCTTACAAAGCACACACAGGATTTCCCTTGTCCTATGTCAACTCACAATTGCTGTTTGCACCGATTGTTGCAGTCAATCCATCTCGTTGAGGGTGTCCTCATTTTCACCACCCCTCCACTTTACTAAGCATGATGTCCCTCTCCGGGGACGGTCTCTCCGAATAACATGTCCAAAGTGCTTAAGGAAAGTCTCGCCATCCTTTCCCCAAAGGAAACAGAATTCTGACTGTTTTCTTCCAAGACGGATGTTTGTTCTTTTGGTACTCCATAGTATTTTCTTTCTTCTTCGCCCCCCCCCCCCCTGCATCATTGCCTTGGTGGGAATAGGAAACCCAGCCCTGCTCCCGGAGAGCTGCTGCTGGATTTGACCCGCTAGCTCAGTGGGCTGCAGTCCCCCACTCAACCAACTTTCACATGCCTATGAGGCCATGGGAAAATACTCTGGCATGGGTTGGTGGCCTCCTTGCTTTTCAACACTTGAAAGCGGTCCTGTGCAGTAGATTTACCTCTTTCTTTCTTCTTCTTCTTTTTTTTTTAAGGCATCACTGCCCTGGTGGTGGGAGTAGGAGGCCCAGCCTTTGCTCCTGTGAGCGGGAATTGAACCTCCATCCCAGTGGGCCGCAGTCCCGTGCACAATTACTATGGCACCGGGGCTCAGTCCAGCCCAGATTTACCTCTTTCAATGAGTCTCTTGATCTCTTGACGTCTGCTTCCATGAGCATTAATTGTGGAGCCAAGCAAGAGAAAATCCTCGACAGCTTCTGTCTTTTCCCCTCTTATCATGGTGTTATTTATTGGTCCAGTGGTGAGGATTCGGGTCTTCTTCACACTGGGCTGTCATCCACATCGAAGGCTGCAGTCCTTGATCTGCGTCAGGAAGGGCTTCCAGTCCTTCTCATTTGCAGCAAGCAAGGCTGTGTCATCTGTCTATCCCAGGTTGTCAATAAGCCTTCCTCCAATCCTGATGCTGGGAATCTGCCACCAGTATTTAAGATAGCAGGGACCCTCACGGAGAACAGGTTTCAGCCAAAGTTCCATGTTAAGCCCAGAATGGAAGGAGGAACCCTGGTGGGGCAGGGGTTATGCGTTGGGGTGATAATCACAAGGACAGAATGGAAAGTAGGACAAAGTGTCCCAGTTCAGAAAAATCAGCTTCTGACAACCGTCTAGACAGCAGAGGGACAATGTCCAATGAATCCCTCCAGTTGGAAGGTGCTCTCAAAATATGGGTGGGAAGAGCTGCCTCTTCTGACCCTATCAGAGCCCACAGGACCTTGAGATGGCAACAGGAAATAACTCACAAGGAGAAGAAACAGTGGCAAAAATCCAATGACAATCAGAATACCGAGTGTACAAAGTATGAATCAAGGATAATTGGAAGTTGTCGAAAATAAAAAGAAGCTAGACCAAAGAAAGATCCATATGCTAGGCATGAAGGAGCTAAAATGGACTGGTAGTTGGCCATTTTTTGCTTAGAAAGCTATATGGTGTGCTATGCTGAGAGCCACAAATTCAATAAAAATGGTTTCACATTCATCATCAAAAAGAATATTTCGGGTTGAGCCCCGGTGGCGTAGTGGTTGTGCGCTGGACTGCGGCCCACTGGGATGGAGGTTCGGTTCCAGCAGTGGAGTTGGGCCTCCTATTCCCACCACCGGAGAACAGTGATGCCCCCATCCCCCCCCAAAAAAAAAAGAATATTTCAGGGCTGAGCCCTGGTGGCGTAAGTGGTTGAGTGCGGAACTGCAGCTCGCGGGCTTGGAGGTTCAAATCCAGTGGAGGCTGGGTAGCGCCCATGACCACCAGAGGCAGTGATTCCCACACACAAAAAACAAAAACAAAACAAAACAAAAGAATATTTCAAGGTCTCCAGAAAGATGGAGACTGAGTAGTGCACACAGGAGGGTCTCCACAGTGACCAATACACAGGAGGGGCCACAGAAAGAGAGAGAGAGAGAGAGCTCCTACCCTTGCATACTGCCGGGACTTCAGCTGAAAGGACCACCACAGTCAACCAGAGTCCCTCACCTGGGGACAGGCAGATGGATTCTGGGCTCCCACTGAGTTCTAGCCCCAGCCCAAGAACAGTCAGTTCCTATCGCGGGGCCCTGCTCCAGACTCACCTGCGTGAGGAGATCACTGAAGATAAAGGCATGACAGTAAAGTGTGGTGGAGGAAGCAGGTGGTGCCCAGCTATCCATTGCATAGTGTCTGGGTCTTGAAGGCTGGTATTCAAACAAGCGGCTACCTAAGTGGGGCATCTCCTGAGTCCACATCAAAGAAGCACACCAGCCTGTGTGATCCAAACGTGATGATAACAAAATCCAAATACGACGAAGGGAAAAGTACCAGAGCTTACATGGTGAACACCCAATTTGTAGAAGACTGTGGAGGACTGTGGGAACCCGGAATCCATCTGCAGAGTCAGATGAAGCCTCTGGTAGAGCCCCGCTAGCCACATGCAAGGGTCTGGAACAACGCTACTGTCAGGCGGAGATGATGGTGAACATGAGGGTGGTGGATGGAACCAGAGTAGAATATGATACTTGGTCAGTTGACCTCCCTCTTGACTCAACCTGAACTTCCTCTAGGCTCATGGACTTTTTGCCTGTTCCATGACAGAAATTTCTTCCCTGACTTTTAAAATATTCACGGTGGTCTTTTCTTTCTTACTCATTACTTATATTTTAACTTTATATTATTATTATTTTATCTTTGCCATTTTATTGTTTTTTGTTTCTGTCGGGTTTCCCAGTTAGTGAGGCACAGAAGGAGCGGCTGAAGAGAGACAGTAACTGATGCAGTGGAGGTGTGGGGGTGGGGAGGGTAAGAGGGTTTGGGGGGAAACGAAGAATGCAGGATGGAGGGGGAGCATTCGAACAGATTGTGATGATATATATATACATGTGTATATATTTATATACACACATCTCTTTGCAAAAACAATTTAGCTATGGAAGTGTATGATATGTGAATTCTATATCAAGAAAACTACTAAAAAAAATAAAACCTGAAAAAAAAATAAAACCTGGGGGAGGGGGAGTGGGGAGGGAGAGGAAATATGAGGAGCTGATACCAGGGGCTTAAGTGGAAAGAAAATGTTTTGAGAATGATGATGGCAATGAGTGTACAAATGTGCTTTGCATACAATGGATGGATGAATGGACTGTGATGGGAGTGGTATGAGCCCCCAATAAAATGACTAAAAAAGAAAGAAAGAGAAACCAAACCTGACCAATGGTTACCATCGGTGCAGGAGGAAGAGTTGATGTTTAGGGGGACTGAGTTTACGGTAAGGGTGGTGGGGTAATTTGGAAAGGGATATAAATAGTGGTTGTACAACACAAAGAGTACAATTGGTGGCAATGGCTTACACATGTAGAAAGAGCTAACTTGGAGCATGATTTATGGTGCGCATTTGTGCCACAACTGAAAAAAAATGATGACATGAATAACAAGGAGGACAAGACAGAAGCAACTGTTCTAGAATTGACTGGGGTGAGAACTGTCCAACTCCTCTTGATATGACTTAATTGCTAGTATATGACATTTGGGTGTAGTGCCAATAAAACGGTTAAGAAAAAGGATATCAAAAAAAAAAAAAGAGGCTGAGCCCCGGTGGCGTAGTGGTTGTGCGCAGGACTGCGGCCCACTGGGATGGAGGTTCAATTCCGGCTCCCAGGAGCAAAGGCTGGGCTTCCTACTCCCCCCACCAGGGCAGTGATGCCTTAAAAAAAAAAAAATTAAAAAAAAAAAAAGAAGAAGAAGAGAAAAAGGATATCTCCAGATTTCTCCTGAAGTTCCGTACTCCCTGTAACAGGATAATATCTATGTGCCCACGAGAACAAAGATATCAATTTGAGGACAAGTGTGTGCTTGATCCAAGCCAACTTCTTTCCAATCACCTTATAGGCATGTGACACTAGACAGCGAATCATGAAAACTAGGTAGAAATCGATGCATTTGAATAAAGAGGTTGGCAAAGAATATTGGAAATACTCTGGACTGCTGGGAGAACAAACAAATCTGTCTTGGAGGAAGTACTCCCGGAAGGCATCTGGCAAGAGAGGGCGGTGAGAATTTTTCTCTCATTCTTTGGTGCACACGTTATCTGAAGAGATCAGTCCCTGGAAGGATCCTGCTTGGTCAAGGAGAGGGCCGTGAAAAAGAGGAAGCCCCCAGGGAGGTGGAGGGACACGGTGGCTGTCACCATGGCCTCAGACACAACAATTGTTTGTTTGTTTGAGGATGATGCATATCCAGGCACGGCTCAGTTCTGCTGTACAGAGGGTGCTAGAAATCAGAGCACCTAAGGACAATGAGACGTTTCCCAAGGTTTGCTATTTTCTAGCCGGGGAAATAGAACAAGAAGGACCTCTCCTGTAGCCACACTTGGAATTGACACGCCTAGCCCCTGGACTGTGGGAAAAAACATTTCTATTCTTCAAGTGGAGTTTCTGTGAGAGCAGCACCAGGTACCTGGGACATCCCCATGACTAACGGGCAGACTCTGAGTTCAACTCCAGCTCCAGACGCCATTCTCTGGGCTCTGCCATCCTACCCACTCACGGCGCTCCAGGCGTGGAGGAGGCCGATGACACAGCTGTGTGCGTGAGAAGGACACCCGGCCAGCCGAGAGAAGCCCCAGCAGTTAAAGCCAACCCTGCAAAGGGTGCCTGGGGGACTGAATCCACCCTCTGAAGAAGTTTTCTTTGGCATGCCGAGTGTTTGAAAACAAATTTAAATGAACAAATATGCTTTAAGCTAGAAAAATGTAATATGGAAATCTGGAAATTTAGTTTTTCTTAGAAAAAAATTCTATCTAGGGCTGAGCCCCGGTGGCGTAGTGGTTGTGTGCGGGACTGTGGCCCACTGGGATGGAGGTTTGATTCCGGCTCCACAGAGCAAAGGCTGGGCCTCCTCCTCCCACCACCTGAGGGCAGTGATGCCTAAAAAAAAAAAAAGAAAGAAAGAAAGAAAGAGGAGGGGCTGAGCCCCAGTGGCATAGTGGTTGTTTGCAGGACTGCAGCCCACAGGGTTAGTGGTTCAAATCCAGCAGCAGCTCTTCAAGAGCAAGGCTGGGCTTCCTACTTCCACTAAGGCAGTGACACCGCCCCCCCCCCCAAAAAAAAAAGAGAGAGAAGGAATTATTCGAGGATGACTTTGAGATCTGTGTTAAGGATGTTTGATTTCAGGCAGTGTATACTTCCCACTTGGATTCCCTCAGATCCTGATTTCAAAAACAAACAAACACAAAAGCTGTGGAAAAAAATCCTTGAGGAGAAAGGTCAACAAAGAGAACAAAAGCAACAAGAATGTTCTCAGGCATGAGAGAAGAGCAGTGAGAGTGGAATGCAAAGGCAAGCACAAAACAAGACTGCTGATGCTGCTTTGTCAATGTTGATGAAATCTACCAACACCAAAACAGAAAAATTTTGAGCAAGAAGAAAACCAGAACGTCAAGTAACTGGATATTGTTTTGTTTGGGGGGGGGGGCATCACTGCCTCTGGTGGTCGTGGGTGCTACCCAGTGCTGCTCCTGAGAGCCGCACTCAACCGCTTACACCACCGGGGCTCAGCCAGTATTGCTTTGTTTGCATTGAGAATGTGTTCTCCTGCTGCAGATAGAAATAATAGGAGTCATACTTATTAGGAACGAGGTTCTCTTTCAAGAACATGAATAGAACTCACTCGGACCATTGAAATTTTCTCACTATAAATAATTATTGAACGAATCCAGCAGCGGCTCTCAGGAGCAGCGCTGGGTAGCTCCCATGACCACCAGAGGGCAGTGATGACTCCCTCCCAAAAAAGACCCCAAAAAACAAAACAAAAATAATTTTTGAATGTAAATGTGTATACTTTTCAGATTAGTACTGTATATTTCAACAGTCACCATAATTAATTTGAGTTGCCTGAACTAGTAAATTATTTTTTTGGGGGGGGCATCACTGCTCTCGGTGGTGGGAGTAGGAGACCCAGCCCCACTGCTGGAATTGAACCTCCGTCCCAGTGGGCCGCAGTTCTGTGCACAACCACTGCGCCACCGGGGCTCAGCCCTCTAGTCAAATTTTTTGTTTCTTTTTTTTTTTCCCGCATCACTGCCCTGGTGGGAGTAGGAAGCTCAGCCTTGCTCCTGGAGAGGTGCTGCTAGATTTGAACCGTCAACCCTATGGGCCGTAGTCCCGCACACAAGCACTGCGCCACCAGGGCTCAGATGAATTAGTAAAATTTATAAAAGCTTTTTTGAAGTTCACTTCATACTAGTAGAACTTTAATCTTAAGCATTTTTTTAAAAGACTGTTTACAGCTGAGCCCCAGTGGCGTAGTGGTTGTGCGCGGGACTGCGGCCCACTGGGACGGAAGTTCAATTTCAGCAGTGGGGCTGGGCCTCCTACTCCCACCACCGGAGAGCAGTGATGCCAAAAAAAAACCAAAACAAAACTATTTACAATTCTTTGTAAGATAGAATGATGCCCCGTCTTCACTTTGTGTAGGGATTAGGTACAATTTAGACCTATAGAAATACAATAGGAATATCTGCAGTACGCTTTCTCTGGAAGACAAAGACCTGATGCCTCAGTTGAAACGATTTCTTTTTCTTGACGTAAGTAATGGGAGCCAAGAACGTTCCTTTGTTGGTTGATTATGTCTATTATAATTCATTTATGAAGTTAATTTGTAAATAAAAGGACAAAATGCTTATTTTTATTATTTTTTTCTTTTTTTTGGGGGGGGGGGCATCACGGCTCTCCGGTGGTGGGAGTAGGAGGCCCAGCCCCACTGCTGGAATTGAATCTCCGTCCCAGTGGGCCGCAGTCCCGCGCACAACCACTATGCCACCGGGGCTCAGCCCAACAAAATGCTTATTTTTAAAAGTTCATGGGGAAATATAATCAAAAGAGAATGGAGTTATTCTCTGAACTCTTTGAAGGCCCCTAGTACATATGTAAGGAGCCCTGCTGGTGTAGTGGTTCCATATTGGGCTGCGATCCCCAGGGTTGGCTGTTTGAAGCAGCTCTTGGGAGAAGGACTGTAAACAGTGACAGTCTTGGAAACCCATAGGGGACCGTCAGGAGTCAACAGTGACTGGACAGCAAGGAGTTTGGTTTTTGGAGTACATATATAGGCATATGAGTAGCCTATGGATGTAGATATACACATATGGGTGGACATATAATTTATTCATTGGTTGGTTGATGGACACTTTGGTTGTTTCCACTATTTAGCTGTGATGCAAAGGGTTGCAGGGTACTTGGTGAGTTTTCCGTTCACATTCTCCCTTCCAGTTCTGCTGGCTCCCTCCCCGCTGGGTCCTGGAGAAGCTCCAGGGTCTGCTGTCTGCGGAACAATTACCCTGCATCCCACAATGGCCCTGCCATTTTACGTCTGCCAGCAATGAGCAAGGCTTCCTGTTTCCCGCATTCTCTTCAACACCCCTGATTGGTATCGGTTTTCTGGATTGTTGTAATGGAGGTGAGGCCGGATGATTTTTCAATAACTCTCTTCTCCATAAAAACTTAGCAATAATGATTGCTTCCGAGTCTTTGATGTAATTAGCAATTAGAAGAAATAACTTTTCCTTTCCTTTCATCTTTTAAAGGTATTATTCAAATTTGGCTCAGTATTTTGTGTTTGAGTTAAAACTCTCATTTTCCAGGGGAATATATTACAACCTCATAGTTCTCACTGTTTACAATTTCAAACAGAAAACACTGGCCACTGTGGCATTTTAATAACACGGTTGTAAACTTTAAATGACAACAAGTGGTTGCATAGAATGACAGGACTGAAGTACCAGGTTCGGTTTCCTCATCTTTTCATAGCTGTGTCATCATTTTTACTCTTAGACAACTGTGTAAGCCCAGAAATATGTGGTGGGACTGGGGGAAGGGACCGACTGGATTCGAAGGAAGCCCAGAGTTGCTGTGCACTGCGTCGTCCAGACCCCCAGTCACAGCAACCGGTGTTCCGTGCAAAACTTCTCCACAGGCTGGCCAATGGCTGGCTTCTTCTTTTTTAAAAAATCACTTTACTGAGGGCTCTTACAGATATTATAACATTCCATAAATCACTGATATCAAGGAACCGTGTGCAGATGTCGCCATCGTCATTTTCAAAACATTGTCTTTCGGGCTGAGCCCCTGTGGCGTAAGTGATTGAGTGCGTCCCGCGGGCTTGGAGGTTCAAATCCAGCGGCAGCTCTCAGGAGCAGCCCTGGGTAGCGCCCACGACCACCAGAGGCAGTGATGCTCAAACAAACAAAACAAAACAAAAATTGTCTTTCTGCTTGAGTCAACATTATCAGCTCCTCTTCCCCACCCCCCTACCCCAACATGCCCACCCTCGTGAACCCTTGATCAATTATAAATTATTATTATTATTATTACAAGACCTTTTTTTTGGTCTTCTTCTTTTCAGGTGCTTCCCGGGAGACGCCAACCTTCCCTCTTGGCTGGTATCTAATTGTGTGAACCTTTTGTAGCCCCCAGGGGTGCCAATAAGGAAACTGATTTCAAAGCACAATGAAGTGACCTTCAGAATGAATGGCGGTCAAGAAGTCCATGAAATAAGTGGAATTTCTCTTGGTTCAGTTCCCTTTAGAACTCAATGTATTTTTTTTGTTTTTTTTTTTTTAGGCATCACTGCCCTCTGGTGGGAGTAGGAGGCCCAGCCTTGTTCCTGGAGAGCTGCTGCTGGATTTGAACCGCCAACCCAGTGGGCCGCAGCCCCGCACTCAACCACTACACCACGGGGCCTCAGCTCTAGAACTCAATGTTTACGACAAGCAGTAAAACCGACTCAGTGCGGTCTCTCACTTAGGCACTGGATTTCGACAGCGCAGTGTTGACCCAGCCCTGTGGGTGTCTGAGACCGTCACTCTGCACGGGAGTAGAAAGCCTCATCGCTCTCCAGATCAGTCATAAAGGTGCTGAGCTGACCCAGGCCCTGGGAAAGGGTGCCGTGCTGGCGAAAGTGGAGCCTGTTAGGAAAAGGGGAAGCGCCCCCGTGAGAGGGGTGGATAGGAGGCTGCTGCCAGGGGCTCACACAGAATGATTGTAAGACGGTGCGGGACTGGCCTGCGTCTCCTTCTGGTGCCCCCTGGACTGCTCAGAGTCCAAATGGACTCAACGGTACCTGACAACCATTAGCTCTATACGGGCGCATTCATGATTCAAATGCAGTAGGAAGACAGTTGTTTGGTTGAATTCATGGAGATGGCCCGTCTGATCATAGTCTCTGTACCTGCTTCTGAGTCGTTGGATGGGAACGTGAGAAGGGGGGTGATAGAGCTTTAACGGGGGAACTGGTTGAGTGTGCCACCCTCCTGGATATAAGATGAGTCACCCCAGAAATGAGAACGGAGGGTCTCGATGCCATCAAGGAGGAAAGCCAGTAGTGGAGCACATCTTTTGGATCCTGAACCTCTTCAGTCCAGGAGACAGAGGGTTGGCGTGAAGTGGTGCAGTGACCCCAGCAGAGGCAGCAGAACCAGGAGCCTGAGGCAGCGCAAGGTGGTGGGCTTTTGGACCCACAGAGCAAGGAAGGCCGACTGTCTTCAGGCACTTGTGGAGCGGAGAACCTCCAGGTGCTTAAATGGGGAAGTTAGACTCGCTGAACCAAGGAGCTAGAGATCAGTGCATTTGGACTGAAGTGTGTGGTTGAGTGGCATGCCCTCTGGAGATTTATTGGTAGTGCTAAAGGAACTTGGTAAAACTTGCTTAATGCTAGGCAGAGGCCAAAGGGTCTTGCGGCTGAGAGACCAAGGGTGATAGAGATGTAAGCCTATGAACATGACTGTGGTGGTCGTGTATTCCAGATGTCAATCTCATGATTGAGATGTAGGGTTGGAGTCCAGTCTGTGAATCTGGAAATAGCCATTGAGTAGCCAATGAGGTCTCTGTGTGGGCAGGGCTTTCTCCCGAGACTTCTGCGAAGTCTCGTGGTATTTCCCAATTGGAGAAGAGTGACTTGACTCTCAGGCTCTGGGATTCAGTCTCTGAGACGATGAACTGCTGACAAGACAAGATGGCAGTGTCCAGGGAACTGGAGGAGCCTGAGGAGAAGCCACATGGCTTTACCCTGATGGAACCAGACCTCTGAAGCTGGAGAAGCCACCTGGAGACACCTGTCAGCGCTGAGTTGCTTCTACCACCACTGGATGCTGTTGATGGACCCTAAGCCCTGGAAGCGAGGGGCCATGGGGAGACCCCTCCCAGCGCCGGGACTCTGCACCCACTGGCCTGTGACTGTGAGTCTGAAGGAGACTTTATAGACTGGTATCGGGCATATGAGCTAATATTGGACTTATGACTTTGAACTGGACTGGGTTGGGATACTTTCTCAATGTTCCATTCCCCTTGTATATAAACCTTATCCTTATAGCCATATGCGTGCCTATGAATTTGTTTCTCTAGCCTACCTGGACTGACCCAATGACTGAGATGAAGCTGTCCTGACCAAAGAAGAACTGTAGCCTGAGTTCCTGATGCTGACTTGTACCCTGTTAACTTCCCTAATCAATCCTGTGAATTCTGAGTGGCCATTGAAATAGATTCCTGAACTGAGCAGGGAAGTAGAAAGTGCTGAGAGAGGGGTGGTTGGGCTCCGACTGGCTACTGAAGGCTGGAGAGTGGAGCCCGTCTCACCTCTGCCTCCTAGGAATCGACCCAGGCCTGAGGCTGAGACGTATCCTCCTCCTCCTTCCTTGTGAAGTCAAAGGTCAGATACTGCCCATCTTTCCTCCTTTCTTATGATGCAGATGATAACAAGCAGGCTGACTTCTCATCTTTCTTACTTTTTAAAATGGTTTTTAAATCCCCCCACGGATGCACCCTGTGGGCCACACTTTGTAAGACCATCATCCTGAAATACGGGGCTTGGATTCCAACCTGGCTAAGATAGAACAGAGCTGAGTGACTAGGCACACGCTCTCTCCACCAGCCCACCTCCCCGGCTAGAGGCAGTCAGGTTTGATCTCCCCTTCCATGCTGGAGATCAGGGCTCCTCCCATTCCAGGCCAAGGGAATCTCACACACCGTCCCTCCCCTCTCCCCCATCTGTGAGTGGAGGCTGACTTATTGCTATGATGCTGAACACATTTCACAGGACCTTCCAGGCTAGGAACAAAGCCTGGTGACCTACTTCTGAAAACCAGCCCCTGAAAACGTTATGGGTCACAACGGTCTGCTCATTCACCAGCGCTGGGAGCGGTGCAGGATCAAGAGGACCTCCTTGGGAACAGGGTCACCCCCAGCCGGGAGCTAAGACTGCTGGAGCTGTTAGGTGCCACTGAGTCCGTTCCAGCCAGGCCTGTGCCACCCTCACAATCGTTCCCATGTCCGAGCCCAGCACTGCAGCCACTGTGTTACTCCAGCCCATTGAGGTCCTCTCTGGCTACATTGCCACCCTCGGCCAAGATGATGTCCTTCTCCAGGGACTGGTTCCTGCTGATATCAGGTCCAGAGTCTGGGAGATGAAGGCTTGCCATCCTTGCCTCTAAGGGAAGTCTGTGCCCTTACTTCTTTTTTGGGGGGGGCATCACTGTCCTCTGGTGGTCGTGGGAGCTACTCAGCGCTGCTCCTGAGAGCCGCCGCTGGATTTGAACCACCAAGCCCGGGCCGCAGTCCCTCACTCAACCACTTACGCCCCCGGGGCTCAGCCCTGGCCTTACTTCTTCCAAGACAGATTGGTTTGTCTTTTTAGCAGTCCATGGTACTTTCAATATTCTTCTCCAGCACCACAATTCAAGTGCATCCATTCTTCTTTGTGATGCCCAGTATTCATATGCACATGAGGCAATTGAAAATACCAGGGCAGGGCTGAGTCCCGGTGGTGTAATGGTTGAGTGCAGGACTGTAGTACACTGGGTTGGCAGTTCAAATCCAGCAGCAGCTCTCCAGGAGCAAGGCTGGGCCTCCTACTCCCACCAGAGGGCAGTGATGCCCACCCTCCTCAAAAAAAAAAGAAAATACCAGGGATATATATAGGTATATATATGCATGTATATGTATATATATATATATATTTCCCCATGATGCTCAGCCTCCCAACAGGATTGTTGAAAAAGTGGATGCATAAGCAAATGCGGTGAAGAAAGTTGATGGTTCCTGGATATCAAAAGCTATAGCATCTGGGGTCTTTTCTTTTTTTTTCTTTTTGGCGGGGGGCATCACTGCTCTGCGGCCGTGGGAGCAGGAGGCCCAGCCCCACTGCTGGAATTGAACCTCCATCCCAGTGGGCCGCAGTCCCGCGCACAACCACTACGCCACCGGTGCTCAGCCTCTGTCTTGCTTTTTTGTGCATATTATTATCTCTGCATTCTATCTAGATAAGATAGGCAGGATAAACAAGCTGGAGAGAGAAGTGGGGTGGATGGGAGGAAGTAGATGTTGACAAACTCAGGGACAAGGGAATCCAAAATCGGTGGTGAGGAGGGTGTAGGAGGCCAGGTAGGGCTTGATCAAGGGCAATGTAACTGAGAGGAATTACTGAAACCCAAATGAAGGCTTGGCATGATAGTGGGACAAAAGGAAAGTAAAAGGAAATAGAGGATAGAACTAGGAGGCAAAGGGCATTTATGGAGGTCTAAATACAGTCATGTACATATGTAAATATATCTATATATGATGATGGGAAAATAGATCTATGTGTATATATTTATAGGTTTAGTATTAAGGTAGCAGGTGGACATTGAGCCTCTACTCAAGAATTCCCTCAATGCAAGAACACTTTGTTCTATTAATCTGGCATTCCATGATGCTCACCTTCCTGACACGATTGCTGAAGACAAAGTGGGTGCATAAGCAAATGTGGTAAGAAAGCTGATGGTGCCCAGCTATCAAAAGACACAGTGTGTGGGGTCTTAAAGACTCAAAGATAGGGGGGCTGAGCCCCGGTGGCGTAGTGGTTGTACGCGGGACTGCGGCCCACTGGGACGGAGGTTCAATTCCAGCAGTGGGGCTGGGCCTCCTACTCCCACCACTGGAGAGCAGTGATGTCCCCCCCCCAAAAAAAAAACAAAGACTCAAAGATAGGGGTGAGCCCCGGTGGCGTAGTGGTTGTGTGCAGGACAACTGGGTTGGAGGTTCAAATCCAGCAGCTAGGCTGGGCCTTTTACTCCCACCACCAGAGGCCAGTGATGTCCCCAAAACAAAAAACAAACAAACAAATAAACAAAAAGACTCAAAGATAAACAAGGGGCCATCTAGCTGAGAAGCAACAAAGCCCACATGGAGGAAGCACTCCAGTCTGTGTTATCATGAGATGTTGATGGAATCGGGTATCAGACGTCAAAGAACAAAAATTCATATCAATGTAAACGAGAGAGAGTGCGGAGTGGAGACCCAAAACCCATCTGTAGGGAACTGGACATCACCTTACAGAAGGGTGTGGGGGAAGAGACAAGCCAGTCAGGGTGCAGTATAGCACCAACGAAACATACAACTTTCTTCTAGTCCTTAAATGCTTCCTCCCCCTCTCCCCCCTCCATATCATGATCCCAATTCTACCTCACAAATCCGACGAGACCAGAGGATGAACACGGGTACAGATAGGAACTGGAAACACAGGGGACCTAGGACAGATGACCTCTCATGACCAATAATGAGAGTAACAATACCGGACGGTAAGGGTAAGGTGGGAGAGAATAGGGAAACTGATTAGAAGGATCTACATATAACCCCTTCCCACTGGGACAGGCAACCGAAATGTGGGTGAAGGGAAATGTTGGAGAGTGTAAGACATGACAAAATCTTTAAGTTATCAAGGGAGAGGGAGGGGGGGAAATGAGCAGCCGGTACCAAGGGCTCAAGTAGAAAGAAAATGATGGGGGCAACAAATGTGCACATGTGCCTGAACAACGGATCTAGGTATGGGTTGTGATAAGAATGGCACGCGCTCCCAGTAAAATGATTACAAACAGAAAAAGAGGTGTCACACAACAACGTGTCTTTTGCTCTCCCGACTGCTGCTGCCACGGGCGTTGATCGTGGCTTCACGCAAGACAAAATCCTTGACAACGTCAACCTGTTTTCCATTCATCCTGAGGTTGCCTCTTAGTGCAGTTGTGAGGATGTGGTCTTCCCGACATAGGGTTGTCGTCCACAGGAGAGGCTGTGATTCTTCACCTTCATCAGCGAGTGCTCCAAGCCCTTCTCTCTTTCAGCAGGCGAGCCTGCGACACTCATCTGCGTGCGGCGGGTCGTGCACAGCCTTCCTCTGAGACCGCTCTCTTCTTCCCAGGAGCCAGCTTCTCTGCTGAGCTGCTCAGCATGCAGATGGAACGAGTGTGGGGAGCCGACAAGGCTGCTCATGGAACACAGACAGCATCTCTCGGTGTTACCTCCCATCCCCCTTGATCTTTCTGTGGCACTCAGTGCCTGATTCTGTGGTGTTCTACTTGTGTGTGCATCTTTCCCCTTCCAAACCGAGCCCGCTGAAGGCAAGGGCCTGGTCCTGTTTACTAATATGTCTGGCCACAGCAGGATTTATACTATGACTATCCCAGATTGGGGTGTTTGGGGAGGAATTATTTGTACAAGGGAGAGTTTTATTCAGCTGGCCCAAGCTGTCATAGACCCTCAAGGGGCAGGGTGGTGGTGGTAGAGATGGTGTGTGTCTGTCTGTGTGTGTGTGTTGGGGGGCCAGGAGGTGGAAGGCTGTCAACAAACAAGATCCTTCTGTTAAGTGTTCGCTCAAGGATGAGCTATCACTAGCCTCCATGTACAGTCAAGGATATTAAAGCTCACAGAAGTCAAGAGAATTGCCCACAGCTGTAGAGCCAGTCATTGGCCGAGCGTGGGCCAGAGCTCACATTTCCGGGGCCTTCTTGGCCAGAACTTCAGCCCAACATCTGGTCCGTGGTGATTTGAACAGCGTGGACATCACGCAGCTGGCCAATGTGCATATTGAACCACCAGGGGGAGACAAATGCCTGTGTGCAGCGAGGGGGGGCGGGAAATGGGTCCCTAACTTTGGAGTGGGAATGATTGATCCTTTAGGGGATCCCTGAACAGGAGGGACACCCTAACCAGAGGGGCTGGGGAGTTCTGGTAGAGAAGGGATGTGGGAAGGATTTAAGAGTTCAGACGTGTCATTCGGAAGGAGGGAGGAGCGTGGAAGGGCACTGTTGCATTCTTGCATTCTTTGGGCCCTGCCTTGTCTGGCCTTCCTGGGAAAAGGGTTCAGCTGGGGAGAGGGAGGGAGGGCTCTCCAGAGAGGAGGGTCAGGCCTCCATCTGCATTCGGCTCTGTCTCACTTTGAACCTGGAACAGACCGGACATTCCGAAGTTTCTAGCAGGGAAATCAGGAAATCAGACGGGGTGTCTTGGCCTAGTCGCTCAAAGTCCTCCCAGGGCCTTAGGGGAAGAGCCTGCTGTGCCTGGGGCGGTGCCGTGCTCCAAGCTTCTGAGCACTGTCCAGCTGCTAGAAGCTCTCCAGTCCTCCTTCCTTCTGCCCTCCTCTCTGCAGACTGTGGCTCCCAGGCGCCCTAGGGCCTAGGGGTGCCAGAAGGCTAGACAGATACTGCACTCCACGTTCGTGACTGTGCTCCTCAACCTGGCCCATGGCTGCAGCTCCCCCTCTTAGCAGACAGCAAGCAACAGGGCTCTTCTTGTTTGACCGTCGGGGTGGCTTGGAATCATTCTTCGTCTTTTTTTTTTTAAGTACTTTTTGCTATTATTTAAAAATCATTTTAGGCTGAGCCCTGGTGGCTTAGTGATTGTGCGTGGGACTGCGGCCCACTGGGACGGAGGTTCAATTCCAGCTCCACGGAGCAAAGGCTGGGCCTCCTACTCCCACCACCAGGGCAGTGATGCCTTAAAAAAAAATCATTTTATTGCGGGCTCATACAGCGGTCATCACCATCCATCCATCCATCCATCCATGTGTAAAGCACATTTGTACATTTGTTGCCAGCATCATTTTCAAAACATTTTCTTTCTGCTTGAGCCCTGGTATCAGCACCTCATTTTCCCTCCTCTCTCCCTCCCTCACATTCCCGCCTTCATGAACCCTTGAAAAGTTATAAATTATTATATTTTCATGTCTTACACTGTCCAATGTCTCCCTTCACCTACTTCTCTGTAGTCCGTCCCCCCTGGAAGAGGGTTATATATAGATCAATGTGATTGGTTCCTCCTTTCTTCCCCCACCTTCCCTTTCCCCTCCTGGTATGGCTACTTTCATGATTGTCCTGAGGGGTTTATCTGTCCTGGATTCTCGGTGTTTCCAGTTTTTATCTGTACCGGTGTACATGCTCTAGTCTAGCCGGATTTGTAAGGTAGATCTGGAGTCATGATGGGGGAGAGGGGGAGTAGGCGCCATTAAAGAACTAGAGAAAAGTTGTATGTTTCATTGGTGTTATACTGCACCCTGACTGGTTCGTCTCTTCCTTGTGACCCTGCTGTAAGGGGATGTACAATTGTCTACAGATGGGCTTTGGCTCTCCACACTCCCGCTCCTCATTCGCATTGATATGATTTTTTTGTTCTGGGTTTTTGACGCCTGAAACCTGATCCCATCGACACCTCATAATCACACAGGCGGTTGTGCTTCTTCTATGTAGGCTTTATTGCTTCTCAGCTAGATGGCCACTTATTTATCTTCAAGCTTTAAGGGCCCAGATGCTATCTCTTTTGATAGCTGGGCACCATCAGCTTTCTTCACCCCATTTGCTTATGCACACCTTTGTCTTCAGCGAGCGTGTTGGGAAGGTGAGCATCACGGAATGCCAGGTGATTAGAACAAAGCGTTCTTGTGTTGAGGGAGGACTTGAGTAGAGGCCCAATGTCTGCCTGCTACCTTCATACTTAACATATAAATATATGTACATAGATCTATTTCCCTATTGTTATATGTAACTATATTTACATATGTCCATGTCTGCATTTAGACCTCCATAAATGTCCTTTGCTTCCTCATTCTTGCCTCTGTTTCCTTTTACTTCCCTCTTGCCCCACTGTTATGTTCGGCCTTCACTCAGTGGAATCATTCTTGACACCAACTCATGTCATTTCCTGTGTCCCATCTGTCCTCTTACCTCTGGTCACCTTTCATTCCATCACATGGAGTGCCACCATCATCTCTCACCTGGCAGGCGTCACCCTACCATCTCTTCTCCACATAGTAGTCCCTGGCGGTCTTTTAACACTGCCCATCTCCTCATGTCACCACCACCATTTGGAATCTTCCAGCCCCTCTTGCATTCTGTATTCGTTCTTGCTGTGCTCAGGCCATGCGGGCCATGCTTGCCACGGGGCCTTTGCATGCTCTCCTGCTCCTGATCTCAGCCCCGGCGTCGCTTTCCCAGGCTCACCTTCCCACCCCACCCCCCCACCCCCCGCTTCCCCCCCGGGGTGCAACACGTCTCCTACTGCCCACTCTCCTAGCACAGCGCCCTCCCCACGCACTTCTCGGTGAGCGTTTGTAGTCCTCTTGCATCGGTGTCCACTTCCTTCATGAGACTGTGAAGGTCCATGCCGCTTCTTGCCCGCTGCACATCTCCATCACCTCACCCAGTGCCTGGCACGGGGAGGGTACCCAGGTGACATTGTCACGGGAAGGAGTGAGTTAAGTTTCTGCAGCACACTCCTCTCCGTCTAGAAACCCGAGACTCCAGCATGCCTCATCCCGACCTTGGTAGTCACTGGGCTTCCCATTCACAGGGCAGTCGAGTCCCTACCCACCCAAGAGCCGGGGTGACCTCATGAACACACCGATCTGTTCATGTCATCCTCTCTTTAATAGCCTTCTGCGGCTTCCCCGGGAAGAAAACCCCCACTCGCTCCTGACCGCGGCCTGGCATGCTCTGGCTTACCTCCCTGACAGACTTGACACGACTTGCTAAATCTGAGTATTTCCTGGGTGCCAGGCACTAAGGGTTTCAACTGCAAGAAAAAAAACAGCCACTGTCGCAGGGCTCAGGCCTCTGGACACTCAAGTGAAGTGCACTACCCCTTCCCATGGGGGGAGAGGGGGGCAGGGTTTGTACACAATCTCTCTCTCTCTGACAAGGATGGAATTGCTCCCTCCCCCCTCCCATCCCCTGCCCACACCAAACATGCGTAGGAATTGCCCCCACCCTGTCCCCGTGGGTCTTTGTATTTGGAAATAGCGTCCTCTTTAGACACCGGGTGGTGTGGTGGGGTGTGGAGCAGTCTGAAGCTCCTCTTGTAAAGATTTATATTAAGAGTCTCAGAATCCCACACGGGCACTTCTCCTCTGTCCGCTCACTGGGAGCCGGCATCGCCGGGATGGCAGTGAGTTAGGTCATATCCGAATCGGATGAGTGCTTATAAAGAGATTAGACAAGAATCAAAAAATGCATCTAGAGAGAGAGGTGTTGCGGCCCCACCTACCCTACCTTTAGCATGTGCTTGTCAGCTCCTGCCCAGGGACCATCCAGCGGTCCTGGCTGGGCCACCGCTAATAAACAGGCAGGAGGCAACAGAAACTCCCTTCACCCCCTCTCCAACCCGCCCCGTTGGGCGACACCCCCTTTGATCAGGATACCCCAGCCGCACTGGGCCCGGCTGCCTCCCCCACGCTGACCCTCCACCTGCCCAGCTTTGGCTTTGCAGGGACACCTTCGGAGGCCTGTGCCCTCCGCCCTTCTCTCCAGTTCATCGCGTCTCACCTGTTGGAAATCAATCGTGACTCTCTGAAGGTGTTCAGGCCACAGATAACCAACCCTTTAACCCGGAAGGTGAGTATTTCTGGACATGACTGGTTTGAAGAAGACTTGATTCAGCAGCTGAAAGGCGGTTTCCTCCTGGACCGGGGTTCTCCCCTTCTCGCTGCTCGACCTTCACTCCTATGAGCAGGGCTTTCTCATTTTTTGTTTTTTTCCTTGCTTGCTTTCTCCTTATTATGCGTGTAAGTTAGCTATTGCTGTGTAACAAATCACTCCCAAACTTCGTAATTGCAAACATTTATTATCTCAGTCCCTGAGGGATAGAAATCCAGGAGCTACTTAGCAGGCTGGCCTGGCCTCTCCCGCCTCTCTGGGGAAGCCACAGGCATCTGAAGGCTTAACCAGGGCTGGAAAGTCCACTTCCAGGATTATTCAGGTAGCTGTTGGCTGGGCTGCAGGAGCCTCCCCACAGGTGGCTGGGGACGGCAGCTGCCTTTGTCTGGAGTGAGAGCCCCAAGCAGGAGAGAGTCACCGAGGCAGAGGGTCTGCAGGGTCTTCCCCAGGCCTACCTCCTGCTGTAGTTTACTGGTCACACAGACAACCCGGTGCCACGTGGGAAGAGGTCACACCGGGGCCAGGATGCCAGGAGGCAGCGGTCCTTAGGGTGCATCTCAGAGGCTGGCTAGCACGCAGTGTTTCCTTTGAGAAGCAAAGCAGCCTTGCCTAACCACCCACCCCTACCTTCTTGTCACTCTGCTGGCTGGCATCTTGCCAGGTGTCCACGTCTGAGGCATCAGCCCTGGGCAGATGCCGCCTGAACATGATGGGGGATGAGGGGGTGTTTGGAAGGAGGTGAGTGAGGTGAGCCGGCTACTGTGCAGGCAAGCCAGTGGGTCCGTGACACCCCCTCACTAGACCGTCAACTCCAGGAGGATGATTTTGCTTTCCAGACTGCATCGCGCACGTCATCTGTCCAGTACAGAAGAGGCAGCCAACACTATTTATTGAGTGAATAAGAGAATGACTTTCTGACTAAACAGGAGGTCCATACCGTAGGACAATTAGGTCTGCTACCCCCAAAGAGGGCGGACGCCCTCAGATCCTAACCAATCCCACTGCTACTGCGTCAATTCCCACTCACAACGACCCATCATCGGACTTCCGAGGCTAAAAATCTTTACAGAAACAGAGAGAGCCTCATCTCTCTCCCTCAGAGAGGCTGGTAGCTTTGAACTAACAACCTTGGGGTTAGCAGCCCAATGCCTGCCTCGCAGTGCCACCGGGCCCCAAGCCCTAGGTTCCCCAAATTCATAGAACTTCGGAAGCGAAGCCACCTGTTCCCACCCCTCTGGCCAGCCCTATGGACAGACAGGACTGGCAGAATTACTCTCACTTTATTTCTGGAGAAGTTTGATCAGAGGCAATAACACTGATTCCAGGTGAGGGCAGGGCACATGGGTGCCCCTAAAACAACCAGTATCCCGTGGCCCATGGTGACCCCCATTCTCCAGACCTGGGTTCCCTCTCAGTTACAGTTAAATACAGAGAGGACGATCTCTCCGGGAGCCTAGTGGGGAGGAGGGGGCAGGGTGTCTGCCTCCTGCACCCGCCCCTCCGCTCGGAAGGAGTCTGAGCACAAGCTATTTACAGTATTCACATCCACGGTACCCCACCGAACCAAGGCAAAATACTACAGGGGGCCCGTCCCCAGGGGGGAGGCCAGAGAGGCTGTGAGTGTATGTGTGTATGTTGGGGAGGAGGTGTCCGTGCGGGCGAGCACACATGTGCACTGGGGGCGCAGGGTCCAGCGCTGGCCAAAGGACGCCAGTCTATAAGGTGCAGGTTAAAAACCACAGAGGCCCCATCTCCCGGGGCCCAGGCCACTTCCGGCTTTGTTCTGTCGCTCTCTGCTCCGGCCATCCTGGAGAACGCTGCAGGGGAGCCCTTGGAGCTGTTCCGGGTCTGCTACCACCCCCTAAAGGACTTCTGGGGGGAAAAAAAGAGGCAGGTGAACTGCTGGCAGGGAGTGTCGGGGGGACCCTGGGAGGGGCTCTCGCTGAGCAGGGCAGGTGAGTGGGTCTGGGAGCCCCCGCACGGCTGCTGGGGTGGGGGGGTGTAATGATTCAGGGTCTCTTACCTGTGACCTGAGGGGGCTGCACCACAGCTTTCTTGAGGAAGGTTTCCGCCTCAGCGAAGGGCAGCAGTGCCTCTGGTGTCCGGCCCAGACTCTTGTCCCCGGGGGGTCCCTTGGGGGAGAAGCCGTTCTCCTGGTGTGCTGGGCGGGGCTGCAGGCCGTTCACCAAGGACCCTGAGGACTCCTTGCTTGGCAGGCTGTGGGTGGAGCAGCAATCAGGCACCTGGCATCGCTGTAAGACCCAGGCCACCCCCTGCCCCCAGGTGCCAGGCTGCTCCCGCACAGGGTGTCCCCAGAATGGGGAGCTGCTACCTCCACTGGGTCTCCTGGGGTTCCAGCTCCCCTTTCTGCACAGCCTCCTTCTGCAGCGGTGAGGGCCGCGCCTCCCCGGTGTTCTCGGGCTCTGGACACAGGAGGAATGCCCATCAGGAGGGCTGGAGACCAGGAGTGGATTGGGGTGGCGATGAGGCAGGTGGGGGCTCTTACCTGGGCCGGAGTCGCGGGCCTTGGTCTCCTTTCCATCCTGCTTCTGTGTGGGAGAGAGAAGGGGAATCAGCCTCAGAGGGGATCTGGACATGCCAGTGCAGGTGCTGGGGTCTTCTCCCCCCCAGCCCAGCCCCTGAAGGGATTCTCCCCCCCCAAACCCCCAAGCTCCCGGCCTCTGAGTTGGGAACCTTTCTCCACCTCTTCCTTTCCCGACCCCCACCTGCAAGGACCCCACAATCCACAAGACAGCCTCTGGCAGGGGCCTGACCTTGGTTTCCGCAGCCTCAGACTTGCGGGTCCTCTTCATGATCTCCTCCAGGCGCTGTGGGAGGCCCACACCAGGTGAGCCCTGGGCCCAGCCCTAATCCCACCCCTACCCAGCGCAGTCCCAGGGCCCTAAGGGTTCAGACCAACTTCCCAGAACTCCCGAGGGTCAAGCGGCCCGGACCCAGCACCCGCCCTGGTTCCCCATCTCCGGAGGGGAGGCGAGATTCACTCGCACGCACGCCACCCCGGGTTCAGTTGCAGGAACTGCGACCCACATCCAGCTCAGGAGCGGACTCCACCCCCCCGCGCCAGGCCGACCTCTCCGGCCCTCTGGGGCACCGCCCTGCTGTGGGCACCTTTTTGCGCTCCTGCCGTTCCTGCTCTTCTCGCTGGAAGTGCTTCTCCCGCTCCAGCCGCTGCCGCTCCGCCTCTTCCCGGGACCGAGCTTCGGCCTCCTCTTTCTGCCAACGGCTCGTGTGAGCATTGGGCGCCTTCTCTCCCGGAGCCTCCCCTGGCCCTTCCCACCGCCCCGAGGTGCCTGCGCCCAAGCGGGCACTGCCTGCCGCCCGCCCGCCGGCCCGAGGGGGCACCTGCTTCTGCAGCCGCTCCTGCTCCTCCTGCTCGGCCTGCGCCTTCTCCCGGGCCTCCTGCTCCTCGCGCCTCCTGGCCTCCGCCTCGCGCTCGGCCCGGGCCTCGGCCTCCCGGGCCAGCTGCTCCTCCCTCATCCTCCTGGAAGGCAGCGTGAGGGTTAGCTTCTTCTCGGGCTCCCACTGGACCCGCCTGCACCCCCGCGGGCGCACTCACTTGTCCCGCTCGGCCTGCAGCTTCCGCTCCTGCTCCTCGCGTTCCCGCTGCTCACGGGCCTGGCGCCGCTTCTCTGCCAGGAGCCGAGTGGCCTCCTCGCGGTCTGTGGTTCCGGCCATGGGTTTGCTAGGGGTCACCGGGGGCGCAGGGGCTGGGGGTGAGACCAGGACAGCGGTTCCTGGAGGGGAAGCCGGGCCGGGAGTCAGCACCCACCGTCCCCGCAGGTCCTATGCCTCCAGGGGCACCTGCCCACCCAAAGGCTGTGGCCTTGTCCTCATCTGCGGGCCATGGTTTGGGTCGGGAGTCACAGAGGACAGGAAGCTCCTCTTCTTGTGTGTCAACACAGCCCCCTGGCACCCCTGCCCAGATTGCCGGCCGTGCCCACCTGCAGGACTCTCCACTGTGGGCTGCTCCTTCTGGGGTGGAGCTGGGACGGGCGAGGGCACAGGCGAGGGTGCTGGGGAGGCTGGGGCGGCCGTGGGCTCCGTGTCACCAGCCCTGCCCTTGCTGTGGCTGCTCTTGTCCTCCGGCCCGGGAGTGCGCGGGCTCTCCTTTGACTCCTCCTTCCTCCGA
>PVJH01031286.1:0-23911 GCA_004026705.1 Nesogale talazaci
CGGGTCGGCTCTGCAGGGTCCGGGCAGGCTCTGAGCCCTCACACACTTGCTTCTGAGCTCAGAGCAGGCCTGGAGCCAACCTTCCACCCCCACCCTGTGGGGGGGGGGGCACCTGAGCCCAGCACCTCTTTATTTTTAATTTCCCCCACATGTTCCAAAGTTGTGGCAAAACCCACAGAACATAACCAACTACACCCCCACCCCCACCCCCACCCCCGTCGCTGTGCTCACGGGAGAGATGGCATCCCTCGGACCCCGGATGAGCCACCGGGAGAGGCAGGGCCTTGGAGAAGGACGCTGTGCTTGGGAAGGGAGGGGCAGCGGCAAGCAGGCCCTCGGAAAGCCAGGTGGACCCACGCTGCCCACACGGCCGTTGATGTCCGAGCCCCAGGGCAAGAACACATGAACAGAGGCCCGCGATAGAGGATCTGCCCCAGAGAGGGGGCGCGGGCAGAGAGCAAGAGGAGCTGCCAGCAGGCCCGGTTCTGGGTTCTGCGACCAAACTCGTTAGCTAGCTTGGTATCTTTTTTTTTTTTTTCTTTAAGCCGTGGGGGCAGGGAGGGGGCTCGGCCTGGTTGGCAGCTGAGGAAGCATTTTTATATTTGGGTTTTGCTGGAGGCCCTTCATGTTCCAGCGCTGACGCAGCACCAAATTCAGCTCCCCTGGGCCTGAGCCCCAGCCCCGCCGGCAGCCAGGGTGCCGCTCCTCAGCCAGACCCTGTGGGGCGTGCAGGCGTCCGCAGGGCAGATCTCCCCGGCCCTCCGCGGAGGATGCTGGGTAACAGAAACTGAACCCCTCCCACAGCATGCACCGACGAGAGAGAGTGCTCACACGAGTTATAGATACTCAGGGAGCTGGGACAGTGGCTCGGTGGTCAGGTGGCATGGCCAGGGGCTTCTGCAAGGAGTCTGGGGGAGGGGGGGCACAAGAGGTGCCTGGATGAGGTTGTGCCAGGCAGAGGGACTAGAAACCAGGGTGTGCGTGCACTTGGGCTGCTGGAACAAGTGCCATAAGCGGGGGCCTTGGGGACCGGCATGTAACCTCGTCCTGTGGTAGACCAGCGTCGGGAAGGGAGGTGTCTGCAGGGCCACAGGGACCTCTGGAGGCTCCAGAGCAGACTCCTTCCTCCTGGCCTCCTCTTCCAGCTCCTCCAGGTCCAGCCGTCCTTGTCTTGTGACCTCATCACACCTCCCTCCTGGCAGGGCTTTGTCTCCTGTCAGATCACGTGTACCTCTCCTGTCATTGCTTTACGTGTGCTAAAAATTAGGTGAAATCCACATAGGGCAAGGCACAAGCCTTTGATGTGCAAGCCTTTGATCTGACAACCTTCCGTCTTTCCCTAACTATGATCTCAGCAAAGATACAGGCATTTCTGGGGCCTCCAGAAGTCTCCTCTGGCCCCAGTGCTTCCTCTCAGGACCCGTGTGAACAGGTGTAGGGCCCACCTGAAACTCAGTGTGATGTCCCCTTCGCCTTGGTCACAATGATATCTGCAGAGACACTGTCGCCCAGCAAGGTCACGCTCACAACCATCAGGGTTTAGCATCTGAACACAGTGGGGACCCCAGCCCAACCCACACCACCAAGCGGAGTGGGGAGGCCTTGACTGGGGAGTGGGCTTGGGGTTTCATAGGGAAAGTAGGAGGCTGGCATGACCCAAGAAGGGTAGGTAGCAGTGGATGTATTCATGAGCCTGCTGTGAAACAGATTTCTCCCTGCTATAGCAGTTAGCTACTGCTGGGTAACAAATCACCCCCAGGCCTCGCAGCTAAATTGGCAACTGTCTCCCGGCAGCAGAGATACAGCCAGCGCAGCTGTCCATCTGAAGCCACGACTCGGGTGGCCACGCCGTCTGCCACCCAGAGAACTCCTCCCACGGCTGTTGGCTTGAGACCTCATCTCTGGGTCAATGGGCACCCTGCTCAGAACAGCCCAAGTGCCCTTCCAACATAGTGGCTGGCTTTCCCCAGAGAGCATGCTCTGGGAGGAGTGGGGACGAAGCTGCTCCCACAAATGACCACTCTAAGAAGCCATGCACTGACCCTTCCACCAGGTCCTGCCCACAGAAGCCAAGTGGCTAAGTGTGCCCCGTGCCCTTGAAGGGCGACATGTAAAGGCGGCGTGGCCATGTATTAAAGCCACCACACCTGCTGCTCCTCTGCATTCATAGGCAGGGAGCAGGCCTCAGGCCCAGAGCCTCCATCAGGTGCTTGCATCTGGCCCGAACCGGCCAGTGCTGCTTGGAATTCTCTGTGTGTGCTGAGAGAATCGCTGCCCGGTGCCAATTCCCGCTTAGGGTGGGTGGCCATATACATTTCAAGTTTATTTAAATTTTGAAGTGGGTTGATTTAAGGAAGATCGTGAAATAAAAAATAGGAAGTAGAATTAAAGTGAAGGATAAGTGGCGCTCATATGCCAAAAGTATGGGGTGGCGGGGCACAGAGAGGCTGGCCAGGGTCCAGGTTGAGTCCTGGCGCAGCCTCTTGGACAAAGACCTCATCTCTGGGGGCTCCGTTTCCTCCTTGGGAAAGTGGAGGTGGCAGTGTGCAGCTGTGACAGGGATGTAGACTGGAGGACCCGTGAGAGGGCCTGGCTCACAGCGGGGTGCACCCAGAGTTCAGAGGGTGTCCCCTGCAAGGGGGTAACACTGTGGGCCCCACCACACAGCCTGGGGCTGCCCTCAACTGCCAGGAATGGAGAGGGAGAGAGAGTGTGTGTGAGAGTATATATGTGTATATAGGTGAGTATTTATATGTGTGTGCATATGTGTATCCGTGTGTGTATCCGGGTGTGTATGAGGGTTTGTGTGTGCATACATGTATGTGGTTTGTATACCTGTGTGTATATGTATGTATGTATAATCAGGTGTGTGCTTAAATGTGTGTGTAAGTATGTATATGTATGTATACAGGTGTGTGTATGTATGTGGGTTTATGTGTTTGTGTGTGTATATATGTGTATGACTGTGTATCTGGGTATGTGTGTGTGTGTGTGTGTGTGCGTGTGCATGCACGTACCACCCGCCTCCTCCCTGCCCCCGCTGAGCAGAGAGAACACTGGTTGGTGAAGCAGAGGAAGGTGTGTTTGAGCCTCTGTCTCGCCTGAGAAGGGATTATCCACACACCACACCTGAGGCCAGGGCCTTTCTTTCTCCCCAGCCGCTGCCACCCTCCGCCCCACTTCCCCACCATTCTCTGGTCCTTTACCTGTCCATCCATCCAGTCCTCTGTCACCTAGCTAGCCATCTCTCCACCCATCCATCCATCCTTCTACCCATCCTCCCACCTTCCGTTCTTCCTTCCATCCCTCATCCGCTCTGGCCTGCTGGGAAGGCGCTTGGGGTCCCCCGGCCCTCTGTGGAGGGGGAGAAAGGCCCCTGAAAGAGTGAAGCCGCCCCCAGTGCGGCAGCTTGTTCCAAGCTTTGCAGGGCCTGGGCAGCCGACAAGCCAAACGACTGTTTGACTCACTCTCGCATGCCTGCCAAATGGAATTGCGGCCGGAGGGGCAGGAGACAAGGGCTCTCTCACCGGACGGAGATGAAGCCCAGAGGCTTGGGGGTCGAGGAGCCGGGGCTGCAGAGCAGAGGGCGCCAGCCCCAGGCCAGGGCTGGCCGAGAGGACGCCCACCTTGTGGGCTGCGGGCTGGCTCCTGCCTTGGCAGCGGGCAGTGAGGCCTGCGGGTGGAGGGGGCAGGCGGCCGCGTCAGGGACCGGCACCCCTCCCAGTCAGCGGCAGGCTGGAGCCAGCTGCCCCGGCCTTGGCAGGGCGAACACAGAACAAGTCAGCGCGGCCTCCAGGCTGCCAAGGCCGGGAGCAGGCCTGCGGCTCCCGTTCAGCTCCTGCGGGCCCGGCCGCTGTGCCTGCCTGACTTCCCCCACGTCCGCGGATGGCTAGTCACAGCTGATGGTGATTGGGCACTGTCTGGGTGCCAAGCACCGTGCTAAGGGCTTCCATATGCACCAAGATAGTGGCTGCCCACACAGGCCAGCCCCATCTGGTGGAGAAGGAGCCTGGGGCTCAGAGCGGTTTGGTGGTTGGCCCCAGGTCACACAGCCCGGCGAGTGGCAGAACTGGGATTTGAACCTGGAGCACAGTGGCGCCATGATGTGTGTCCTGAGCCTCTGCCCATAGCCACGACTCACGCAGAGTGTAAACCACCCCTCCCCTCGCCCCCCCCACCCCGCCCCTGTGAGGTGTCAGCAACCACCTTTCCCTGAAGTCGCAGTCAATCCAAGGGCAATGTTCTTGGTTCTTTCCTCGGGGCTGCAAGGCGGCTGTCATGGCACCAACTCACGTGCGCTAACACAACAGGACCCAAAAGCAGGGTGGAGAGGGGTGGAGCGCCGCCTTGACCTTTTCTTCCTGGGAAGAAAGTGTGTCTGCAACCTTCAGGCCCATGTGTCTCTGGGTCCCCTGCCCATCTAATTAGGGAGGACCCTGGGCTTCTGAGTCTCTGGCCTTCTCAGCCCCTCTGGGGGTAGGCAGGCCCCGCCCTGGTCCTCACCGAGGGTCGGCTCCGTTTCAGGGACGCAGCCACTGCGACTGGGCAGCCTGTGCTTTCTGAACGCCTCCCCGACACTGAGAGCCAGGGCCGGAGCTCTGTGTCCTCCCTGTGCCCGGGGACTTCCTCCAGCGGAAGAGTCAGCCTCTGGCCAGCAAGGCCAGGCTTATTGACAGTGTCCTTGTCTGGCTCGGGGCTGGCCATCCAGAAGGTTCTAAATCACATCGCGCTGTGCTAGAAGGACTGCTGTGACCTACACCCCTTTCTGCTGCGAGTGACAAATCTGACTCCAACTCATTCTAGCCCAAGGAGAATTTATTGACTCGTGAGACGGAGAACGGCTGTGTTGGCTGCGGGGCCTTGGCCCACCTCTCCAGGCCCCTGTCTCCGGCTGCCCTCAGCTCCCCCTTCTCCCGGGTGGGTGGGCTTCCTCTGCTGGCAGGCTCTCCTTCACATGCTGTCAGAGCGCGCCAGCAGCAGGCCGGGGCTGCTCCCTCGTGATGTCAGGGGGACACAGAGAGACCTAGCAAACGAACGGCCCAGGAAAAGCCAGCCTGGGGCACAGAAAGGGGCCTGTGTGGGTGGGCACATGCCCCACAGAGTAGGGTGAGCCAGACACAGGGGAGGCTGTTCGTGGCAGGAGCGGAGACAGAAGGAGGGAGGAGAAGATGGAAAGACGACAGGGGGCATAGATGGATGAGTGGCTGGTCAGATGGATGGGCGGATCAGCAAATGGGTTGAGTGGATGGGTGGGTGAAATGAAAAGTGGATGAATGGGTTGAAATGGATGGATGGATGGACGGACGGACAGACGGGATGATGGACTGATGGGTGATTGAATGGAAGGATGGGTGGGATGAATGATCAAGAGACTACAGTAAATGAAGAGACCACTGGAAGGATAGAAGGTCAGAGGCATAGGTGGAGGGAGAAATGGTGGAGGGAGGCATGGATGGGTGAATGGATGGACGATGGATATGAAAAGGATGGATGGTTGTTCAGAGGAATGAACAAATGGGAGAAAGGGGGAGGGGCACCCCCCTTTCTGCCTTCCTTTTAGGCTCTCTGGGGACAGAGAACTATCTGTGTACAGAGGTGCCTCAAGCTTCCCTCTTGATCAGGCCTGCCAGCACCTTCCCTGTTGCACTCTGGGATTGGGGTCATTCCTGTTCTTCCCACCAGGTCAGAACCGAGCCTGCGCATGCCCCTCTGTCCCTCAGAGCAAAGGGCAGGCCACCGGGCACCCACCGGGGCCCTCCTAGCCTGCCCTGTCCATGGCAAGGGGTGCCCAGGCCCCCGTGGGGACTCAGCTTTGACACCCTCGGGCAGGGGGATGGGCGGAGTTCAGGAGGTGCCGGCTGTGGGGTCAGAAAGAGGGCCGGGCTGTGCCTGGTGCCTTGGTGTGGGTTCACCATGTGGCTGCAGGGCTTTCCTGCCACGAGGCCGCAGGGGCACAAAGGAGCCAGGATGGGGGTGTGCCCCATCATAGCCTTCCTCCCGGGGCTCCAGCGGTAGGCTTTGGACCCAAAGACCTCTGCCCTCGCCTCCTGACTTGGGGTTTACCTGGCTGTTGGGCTTCGTGCGCCCGCCCATGGACTCCGAGCCCAGGCCTGCTGCAGCGTCTCCCAGCCCTTGCCCCCGATCTGTGTCCTCGTGGACGTGAATGGATGGTGGGCAAGGGATGGAGCCCGCTGCCAGTGTGAACTGCCAGAGGCTGGCCAGTGCCGCAGCCGTGTGCAGTGTGGACAGGCTCAGAAAGGGCAGGCGCTGGGCGGTGGGCAAAGCACCTCCCAGGTACAGGTCCCTGCAGGCGCAGAGATCTAGGGCCCCGCCTGTTGCCCCCCCAAGACCCTGCTGCCTTGTTATCTTTCTCCCCGAGTCGTTGCCTGAAAGACGCGGCGGTGGCGGCCCCAGCTTCGCAGCCAGGCGCACGTCCCTGACCTCGTTCCTTATTAATCAGCTTGGACTGCCACCCGACAGGCCCATGGGGACCCTGACACCAAGTCAGTGCCCTGAGCAGGGGTGCGGGGAGCAGGGGGGCTGCATGGAGGCCGCAGGCAGTAGAGGGGATAAAGAACATCTCCGGGGGCCACCCCTGGCCTCCCCTCTGGGTGGGCACACACATGCCCTGACTGCCCAGTGTGCCTGCACAGTGCGGCTGTGTGTGCGCCATGTGTGTGTCCGTGTGTTCACGCGTGGGTTTCCTGCATGTGTGACCTGTGCACAGGCAGAGTGTATATGCCTGTGTGCTCTATCTACACACACGGCCTGTGCACATGCGTGTGTGTGTTTCTGTGTGCGTGCTGTATGTGTGGCCTGTCTGTGCACAGGTAGTCTGTGCATGTGTGAGTTGTGTGTGTGCTGTGTGAGTGTGCTGTGTGCTATATGTGCGTGTGTGCTCTGTGTGGCCTGTCTGTGCGCAGGCAGTCTGTGCATGTGTGCGCTGTGTGTGTTTGGAGTGGGGGGGGGTGCATGCCAGCCAGGAGCTGGGGAGCAGCGGGCTGACGGGGGTGTTTCATGGATGATTAATGGCCCTTGGAAGGAGGCGCCGCATCCGTCTGGCAGGTTCTGAGCTTGGCGCCCTGCCCGCCTCCTGGCAGGCCCAGCCCAGGTGGGACGGGTGTTGCCAGCCTGGAAAGGGGAGGCAGCTGGCCTGCAGGGACAGGGTGCCCTCGCACAGCAGCCTCTGGACCAGTCCAGACTTTCCCCCTGGCCCCCCTCCCACGTACGTAGTGACTGTCAGGGGGGTGACAGGGGCCACCTGGGTGGCAGGCTGGTGGTGGCTCCACGATGTGGAACGTGACTCAGGAACAGCTGGTGGGAGTCAGACCTGGCATCCACTTTTCAGCAAGGGCCTGGGCCTGGGCCTGCTTCTGGGGGCCCCAGACAGCAGCCTGGAGACCCCACTTAGTACTACAAGATAGTCCTGCCCAGCTGGGGAGTTCCCGTTGCCCCTCTCCCTGTACTTGCCCTGCAGATATCTCTTCCCTCTGCCTGCCCTCTGCTGGGTCCCTTCACCTGCAGGGCCCGCCCCTCACTGACATGGAGACCTCGCTGGCCTCTGTGTCTTCCTGTGTGCAGGGGGTCCATCTGCGCCCGGCCTGGAGGGGCTGATGCATGGACTAGTCTCGGAAGCCTGAAGGTGGGCTGGTGGTGAGATTGGCCGTGGGCTCTGGCAGAGGGTGGCAAGGGGAGCAAAGGTCCTGGGGGCTATACCTCCACCTCCCTCAGACCCTGGGGGACCAGAGGGCATGAGCCCAGAGTGGAGGTTTCATTAGACCCTGTCCTGAGGGCTAGCCTTCAGGTGGGAGGTGGGTGAGGCTGAGGGTGGCCACCCCCAAGCAGTCCAGGGGGGAGGGAGCTGCCCCAGGAAGGCCAGCCATTGGAGAGGAGGGGGTGAGAGGGAGGTTCGGGCAGGAGCAGGAGCCCCACCCGCCCAGCAAATCTGGCCCAGCTGGGGGATTAGTCCACATCTGGCTTGGTTTAAACTGCAGAAACAAAGGCGCTGCCGGGGCCGTTATTCTGGTGGGGGTGGGGGGCTACCCTGCCCTCTGTCAGGGACCTGGGTGGGAGGGGAAATAGAATCTGGGCTGCGACCTTCCCCTCAGCAGTCTTCCCTGCCCTTCATGTTGCCCCATATCTCTGGATGGGGCTAGGTGTTCTCATGGTGGTTGGGGGTCCGGGGGTAGGGTGTCTGAGGTGGGCGAGGTCGCTGCTGGGTGTCCTGGGAGCTCCTGACCCCCCCACAGCTGTGACCTTCCCAGGCAGCTCTGCCCAGTCAAATGGGCCCCCACCTGGGGGGCTGGGGGAAGTCCCCTCCTTGGAGACTAGGCCCTCAATTGACCACCAGGTCCCACTTTCGATCATCAGAGGGAAACTTCCAATGAAACCGAAAATTAGAACAAGCCTGCGACCCTCCCACCTCCCTCCCTCCGCATCCCAGCCACCCACCCCTATAGAGGGGCAGGACCCAAGAGTGGGCATTTCTGGACCTTCTGACCCCATCCTCACCACAGAGAGCACCCCTGGGTCCTTCTTGGGGACGTGGTTGGAGGGAATGTTCTGGGCCCTGCCCCAGGGCAGCAGCGAGGTCCCCTCCCCACCCCCCTCTTGGAACACGTCGGCCTGGTGCCAGGAGGGCGGGGACGCCCTGCGAGCCGGCTCACTGGAGCCAGGAGCTGACCCTATTAGCGCCGGGGCTGCTGCTGCACACACATCTGGCAGGGGGTGGGCCGCCGGCCCCACCCCGCCTCACCCCACCCACCCCACCCCACCCCACCGTGCCGGCCTGGCCCTACCTTCCAGGAAGGCGGGCTCATCTGGAAAGCGTTTTTTTGGGGGGCGGCCAACACCCCCTCTGACGCCCCCTCGGCGCCTGGCCTTGGGCGGGGGTGGGGCCTGGCCAGCGGACTTCCTGGCCCCTCCTTGGGCCACCCGGTGCCCCCCCCCCCCCCCCCCCCCCCCCCCCCCCCCCCCCCCCCCCCCCCCCCCCCCCCCCCCCCGTAGCTGGCTCAGTGTCCTGGCCTCTGGGACAGAAAAGAGAGCGAACAGGGCTTGACTTTTGGCCTGTGGGGGTCGGGTGACCTCCTGGATCAGCCTGGGAGACAGTGTGGTGCCCATTTTGCAGAGGTGGATACTAAGACCTGCTAAGACCACAGAACTGCTCCAACCCCCTGTCCTGGCAGCAGTGGGCTCCAGGGTGAAAATCAGGGTTCCAGATGACTCGGGCCTCCCTCCCCTCCACTGCCCACCCTCCCTCTATGGAACGTTCTCCTTGCTGGGGCAGAATCGGGGGCCACAGGAATGACCTTGGCAACCCGCTCCTGCCTTCAAGTCTTCTGTTGGCCAAGCTGCAGACCACCTTCTGGGCCGGATGGCCAGCGTCCTGGCACTTCCCAGCTGAGTGGCCTCTCGAGTGGCCCAGGACTTGGCTTCTTGGAGCCTCCGGGCCTCGCCTGTTGGCTCCTGGAGCCCCCGTGAGAGGTCGGGCACCCGGGGCAGGAGTGGCCACAGCTCCACTCCTGGGCAGCAGGGTGGGCCTGCATTCGTGGAGACCGGAGTGGAGGGTGAAGCAGCTGGGTGGTGAATCCTGGGTCTTGGGGTGTCCTCCTGAGGGCTCTACAGGAACACCCCCTACCTCCCATCATGCCTACAAGCGTCCCTCTGCCCCCAGCCCCGTCGCCCACCTCCCTAGGCCCCGCACCCTGGTAGAAGTCCCTGTATCTCAAAGCCAGTATCTGGGGGACTGGCGGGCTCTGAGGTGGGGGAGGTCACAGATGCTAGCCCTGGCCCTGGCCCTGTGCAGGCAAAGTCAGGTGTCTACCTCACATACCATGGGGAGGGGTCACTGCCTGGTGCCGCCCCACCCCTCGCAGCCTCCAGCACAGGTGGACGGACGGTGACTTTTTACGGGAGTAGACAGTCCGGCTCTTCTGTGGCAGAGTGGTCTGTGGTTTAGATCTGCTGGCCCCGCAGGCCGTAACCACTACATCACCAAAAAGGGCCCTGGGAGGGAGGGTCCGCTAAGTGGGGTGCCTGTGGAGGGGGTCCTTCGGGTATGGGGAGTGACTGACACTGGGGCCTGGGGCAAGGCCTGGGGCACCCAGGAGCTGAGCCCATTCCTAGTTGAAGGAATAAGTAAGTGAGTGAATGAATGAATGAATGAATGAGGGTGAGTGAGTGAGGCTGTGAGAGCCTGAGGCTCAGCTGGGGCAGGACAGTGTGGGAAGGAGCCAGCTGGGAACTGTTCCTGGCCTGTCCACCCGGCTAACGGTGCTGCCAGCTGAGATAGGGAGTGGGGGGTGGGGGTGGGGTAGCCCAAGCAGTGCTGGGGTGGGTGCCGGGGACCCCCAGAGAAGGAGGTGGCCTCTTGCCAGGGACACTTTCTCTGCCTGGGTCCCCTGCGGGGCCCAGCCGGAAGAGCCTGGGCTGACCCTGGCCTGGCGCCGCAGGGCACCAGGAGGGGGGCTTCCCTGGCCTCACGCCCGCCTTCCCCCCCCCCCCACCTCCCCAGACGCTGTGTCTCCACCAGCATCTGCCGCCTGCTTCCTCCCTCCCCCAGCGCGTGTTTGTTTTTTCTTCCAGAACCCTCACCTCCCTCCAAGGCAGCGGGCCAAGGGAGGTGGCTTGTTGGAGACTCCCCTCTACCGCCCGCGCCCCCCTCAGTCTGCCTGCACAGCCCGGGGCGGGAGGGGTGCCGGCAGCCCTGGGAACCTGTCTGGAGCTGCCCAAGCGTGTGTGTGTGTGTGTGTGTGTGTGTGTGTGCACTAAGTCTCCTTCTTCCTCAGCCCTCCCTCCTTCCAGGGGCTGGGCCGGATCTGGGTCAGAGTCGGGGCAGGAGAGGGCTCCAGGCTGCCGGCCTCGGGCTCCCTGGGGACCTCAGGACCTCAGCTTGAGGGGCCAGACCTGGTCAGCGTAGGGAACTGTGACACAGAGGGGGTGCCTGTTCCTCTCCCCCCACCCCACCCCCCATTCATCCTCCCTGACTCCGCCCGGCTTTCATTCACACCTACCACGTGTGTGCCAGACAGGAGGGGCGGGGGGGGGGGCGGCTTGTGGGAAGGAATAGGGGATGCCACGGGGTGGTGAGCAGGGTGACATGGCCAGAGGTGGGTTTTTAGACTGAGTGGTGGTGGAGGTGCCGTGTAGAGGAAGGAGGCTGGCCTTTGTCCCCAGGGCAAGCGGACCTAAGCCCCCCTCAGGCAGCCCTGGGCAGAAGCTGGTTCCTAAACTCTTAAGCCTTCCAGGCAGCAGCTTGGGGGAGGAGATGGCAGTCAGACGGAGAGAGGAGTCATGTACTGGTGACATTGCTGCAGGAAAACAGGGGTGAGGCTAATAGGGGGTGCCGCACAGCCATCAGAGCCCCAGTTTCCCTGTCGGCCTCTTGCCCGGCCAAGCCTGGAGCTCCGGTGTCCATTCAGTCACACGCATACAGCCACCATGGCTGGTAAGCCAGGGGGTCCAGGGGGGCTCTGTGCAGCAGGAGGGACTGATGTTGGGAAATAAGGGCAGTGTGTATGACCGTGGACTCCGGTCCATGCGTCTGCACACGCATGCATGGGCACTTGTGCCACAAACACAGACATGCACATCCCACGTGCTCGTAAATGGATGCACACAGACACACACGTGTGTGTGCACATACATGCACACATGCAGCACACACGGGCACCTGGACACACCACGCTTGCTCACACCAGACACATACGCCCCTCCCCCCCCACACACACATACACACAGATTTGGGGGGTGGGTATAAGAAACGAGACAACTGCCACTTGGGGGACCTGGCCTCTGAGAGCCCCTCACCGATACAGCTCCAGCCCTTCAGGAGGTCTGAATTTTAAACAAATCGCTTGCCTGATTGCTGTACATTTTTTGTTTGTTTGCTTTAGTTTTTTGGGGTGGGGCATCACTGCCCCCTGGTGGTGGGAATAGGAGGCCCATCTCCCACCCAGAGATGCTGCTGGATTTGAACTTCTATCCCAGTGGGCCGCAGTCCTGCGCACAACCAGTACGCCACGGGGGCTCAGCCCTGCTTTACATTTTAAAAATCTTGGGTCTGAGTTGAAATTTGCAGCTCAGAGATCTGAAGGGAGAACGTGGCTTTCTCTGGTGAGAGGGGTGTGGCTCGTGGGCCCCTGTGGCCTCCCTGAGCCCCCACCTTTGGGCCCAGCCTGGGGTTCCTGCAGCAGGAGGGTCCCCTGTGACGTCAGAGCAGGTGGAGTCTGAGGGTCAGGAAGGGGTTAACCAAGTCATGGACACACAGAGGAGAGACCAGGGTGGGAGCTCTGAGTTAGAGAGGTGGGTGCACCTGGCAGTCCCCATCCCCGCGCCCCCAACCACTCTCAGATCCCGCGATTCTGCCTGGGCGAGCGAAAGGAGAGGAGGAAGGTGGGACAAGGGCCAGTCTCTCCCCCAGTGGGGACAGGCTCTTCCTGCGGCCGTGATGTCCCCATGCCCGACCCTGGTCTGCGCCTTCAGCCTGGTCACGCTGTCACGGGCTCCACCCTGCTACATCAGCCTCACCCCCTGCCCCCGTCCCGTCCCTCCACACAGGAACAGTACATCACAATCGGGGCGGGCAGAAAGATGACCCCTCCCTCACGCCGTCCGAGCCCTGCCTCAGGCTGAGAATCTCACCTGCCACTTGGCAGGCCGATGGGCACGGAGGCTGCTCACCACTCGCCTCCAGGCCGGTAGACAGGCCAGGTCAGCACAGTCCAAATGGAATCCCTCCCGCGGGCATGGATGCATCGCGGCCTTGCTGGACAGAGGGAGACAACCCCGGGGAGGCTCCAAGGCTGTCATTTTTGCAGGAGACAGTCTCTCCTTCCTCCCATGGGCCAGCCGGTAGGTTTGAACCGCTGGCCTTCTGGTCAGCCGCTGAGCGTTTTAGCCCCTGTGCTGCCAGGGCTCGGCCTGTAAGCCTCATGGGCCCTTCCCAGAGGAAGGGAGGCAGTCAGGCGGGGCTGAGAAGTGATGGAGGAGGGCAGGACCCACAGCTGCTGGCTTTGAAGACGGAGGAAGGAGCCAAGGAGCACTAGGACCCCTGGCAGCCATTCTCCCTGACCCTTCCAGAAGGGCCCCAGCAAGGAGCTTGGTGGTGGACAGCCGCTGCCCTGGTGGCCCTTTGTCCCAACGGTGGACAGCATGCACACCTGCGTGATCTCAAGCAGCAGCTGCTAGTTTCCTGCTCCCCAGGCCGGGGGCGCAGTAGGGGATGGCTTGGCTGCCAACAGAAACCCACTGGGCAACTCCGAGACCTGGCGGTGACCTGGTCCTGTAAAGATGACAGCAGCCTTGGGACTCGAGGGGTCCTTACAAAGGTGGGCCCCAACTCAGTGGTCCGTACCAAGGAGCTGGTGGCAGCGGCTTAAAGGCCTCTCCTGGTCTGTCTCCCCGCTGGCTGTTGTGCTGCCAGGGTGTGGGCTATGGAGGGGCCGGCTTCAGGGTCCTGAGGGGAGCATGGGGTGGGAGGGGGCTGAGGAGAACAGGCCCAGGGCAGCCTCCAGGGCAGTCCTGAGCTGGAGCAGCCAGGACCAGGGTGGTCTCAATGGGCCCGGATGGCGGCATTCTTGTCCCTGGGAGGGTGGCCCTCTGAAGAGCTCTCTGGAGACAGGCCGTGGGACGTCCTTGCACCTCACCAAAACCCCGTGACTTCAGTGTGTGGTGACCCTTTTGAGGGGCCCTAATGGAAAAGTGTCTTCTTCGGGTGCTGTGGTGGATGTGGGGTAGACTTGGGGAGTTGGCATCCAGCTGGGGCAGTTCCCAGAGATGTGGCCTAGGTGGCACCAAATCCCCAACCCCTCGTTTCGTGTGTGTGTGTGTGTGTGTGTGTGTGAGTGTGTGTGTGAGCATGAGTGTGCACATGTATCTGTGCAGTGTCTGGGTGTGTATGAATGTGTCCACGTGTGTGTGTGAGTGAGCGTGTATCTACGTGGTGTACGTGCCTGTGTCTTTCTGTGTGTGTGAGTGGTTGCAGACGTCTGTGAGAACATGGGTGTGGTTGAGGTTCCCCCCCCACCCCCAGGACACCCCTACTGTGGACCCTGCCTCTCTGGCTCACAGGCCAGCCAGCATCAGGAGCCAGTGATCAGCAGATGCCGGTGAGGCTGGCCTGATTTATGTCCCCAGCCCCTAATTACTCCCAGCCCCTGAGGAGGAGGGGCAGGAGGGGGAGGAGAAAGGCTTAGCTAGACTGGGGGCCCCAGACCTCCAGAGGCCTGAGGGGGGGGGTTGGGGGCTGAGGTGGGAAATGATGGAAACTAGGCCCCTCCTGGGGAGCAGACCAACTACCACCAGAAAGTCCCCAGGGGGGCGTGGTAGTCTCACTGGGCTCTGTTGTCCCTGAATGGCAGCTGGCCGCTCCCCCACAGAGCCCAGGAGTTGGGGTGCCCAGGAATGAGCCTGCAAACCCTCCAACTCCTGCCACCACCCCCACCCCCACCACTGGCTCACCCACCTCTGAGCTTCGCACGTCCGTCCCCTCCACGTGCCAGGCGGTTCCCGGTCCTCTTAGCAGTGTGTCCGTCCTCTCTACCCTGCGCCTCTGCCCCTGTCCGCGCCCCTCTCGCCTCTCCCCCGGCCCCCTCGCAGAGCAGCTGCTGCTTAATAGGCAGTTAACGATGGTATAGTAGGCTGAAGACCGAGCCCTAGAGGAGCTGCCATGATCTGTGTAATTGGTCTCCGAGGACACGGGAGTATCTAATATTTACACACCAGCGCCAGGCCTTCGGGGACCTTCCCCCGGCGGGCACCGACCAGGGACCGCCTGCTCAGGCCAGCACCGCTGCCCCCGTCCGACGCACCCTGAGGGTTTAGTTCAGGGGAACAGCTCCCTCTGGGTGGGGCCGAGTGGCTCCGAGGCCCAGGTCCATGGGGGATGGTTTGACTGGATTGGTCTGGGCGGGTACCGGGCACTCAGTATCCGCTCCCACTGAGCATGCCGCTCTGGGTGAGGGAAAGGGCCACGGTGGAGGCCAGCAGGAGAGCCCGGGGCAGGCAGGCAGGGTTCCAGCTGGATCCAGCCAGGCCTGAAGTCCTCTGGTCCCGAGTGCCTCCCCTCCTTGGCACAGCAGTCTGATTGGCCCTGCTTCTCGAAGGCACGTCTGATAAGCCCTGGGCGGGGTAGCAACAGCCCACAGCCTCGCCTCAGCTCCCAGGGGACCCAGAGGCCCAGTCGGGCAGAGGAAGTGTGTCTGCACTGGCTTCAGGGAGCGGGGCCTCTCTACCGTGCAGTGGGCCCAGCCACTGGGGGGCAGCCTGTGGGTCCAGGCTGGTCCCAGCACTCCCCAGCCCCTCAACTCTGAGACTACGGAGTGTGTGTGTGTGTGTGTGTGTGTGTGTGTGTGTGTGTGTGTGTTTGTTCCTCAGCTGCAGATCGAGGCTGTCCACAATGCAAGGGCCAGGCAGGTACGTGGCTGCTTCTAGGGAAGGGGGGCTCATTCCAGCTATAAACCAGACGAATCCTTGTGGGCAGAAGGTTCCACCAAGGCCTGCTCCTCACAGCTCCGTCTGCATGGCACCTTCAGGCCCCGGCTGTGGTCGGGCCAGGCAGAGATCCCACGGGCCTATGGTGCTCTCGCTGTGTGTAGCAGGACTTGAGGGTGTCAGACCCCCTGGGGTTCTTGCCCACTTCTGTTATCCTCTAGGCTAGCTCCTGTACGATTGGGGGCACTGCTCTCCTGGCACCGGTCCAGCTCCAGGGGGTCTGCATCTGTGTCCCCCGTGGCCCGGGGAGCTCCCTCCATTTCTGCCTGCCACCTGGACCCGACCTGCACAAGTGCCAGGGACCAGGCCCCCAACCTGCCTCTCCCTGCTCACTCAGTGGGGGCAGCAACTGTCTGTAGAGTGAGGACAGAGGCTGGCCCTGCCCCCTCAGGCTCCGCCGAGGCCCAGGCAGTTTGCTGGAACCCACGACTCGGTGCTCAGCTGCACTTAGAGAAGGTCTGGATTGCTGGACAGGCTGGCAGGAGGGGAGACTGGCTCTCACTCCATCTGTGGGGAGGCTTGACCCTGTCTCTCTGGGTGCCTTCGTTGACATGCCCCTGGTCTCTGACCCCACACCGTGGAGGGGGCTGCCCGCAGACCCTTTCCTCCTCCTCCGTCCCTACGTTCCCTGGAGTGGCCTCCGTCTACAGCAGAGAGGGGCTTTTCTGAGTGTGTGTGCAGCTTCACCAAGGGGGGTATCTGGGCACCCTGAAACACACAGTATCCACAGGGCTGTCTGGGTGCCAGCACCCCACACGGAAACCTCGTGCCCCCAGCTCTGTCTGTGCGTCTCCTGTGACCATTTCAAGTAGGTCCTTCCTGTCTTGTGGATGGACCTTTGGGTCTGCCTGCCCCAGAGCAGTGGGGCCCAGTGCGGGGGCTCTCAGGCCTATTCCCTCCGGTGGCTGACAGGAACCCGCTGTGTGTGCAGTACCTCAGGGTGGCCCCACCTTGACCTGTTGTGGACGGTGCTCTATGAACCTTCGTGCAGGGCTTCTTGATGGAACACCTGTGCTCCTGCCGTGGCTGGGGGCATCACCCACCTGTGGTCAGGGCCCTGCCACCTGCCTGCAGCCCCAAACCCTAACCGGCTGCCCTAGAGGCAACTCGGATTATTCTGAAGCTGTGGATCTGTACAGGGGCGATAGCCTCGTTCTTCTCTCCCCAGACAGCTGGTAGCCTAGAACCTCTGACCTTGTGGCTAGAAACCCACCCATACGTGAGGGCGGTGTTCTTCAGTGGTGACACACTCTGGGCCATGCCCCCTCAGTCCTCCCTGTGACCACATCACTCCACCCTCTTGCCCCTTCCTCCCCACCCCAAGCCGCCTTGGCTTCCTATGAGGACACAGTCATCTACCCCCCCTCCCCAACTCATGACGTCAGCAAAGGGCCCATTTCCAGACAGAGCCACCTCCACACGGCCCTGAGCTTGCCTTGGGGATACCATTCAGTCATGGAGCTTCCACCTCAGGTGGGGGACCTGCCCTAGCCAGCACCCCCACCCCCACTCAGAGGGTCTCTGGGAACTCATGGCGCCATGTCCAGCCTGCCCCTCCTAAGTCCCAGAGGGCAGTTGGGGGCTGTGACTGAGAGGACTGACTGCCCGGGTGGCTGTGGGGCCTCTGGCTCAGCACCTCACATGGGGTCTTGGGGAGCATTCGAACTGCACTCCAGGGAGACGGGGAGATTGGACAGAGCCCCCAGTCCCCCTGCAGGAGGCTCACAGCTGCCATGCTGAAGGGGGAGCAGGTGAGTGGAGGCCATGTGGGAATGTGTGGCCCGCGGAGGGTGCAGGCTAGAGAGGGCCTGTGTCTGGTCAGTACCACCCCTCCCCCCCATATCATCCTGGTGGGGGTGCCTCCTGGGGTGGTGGGCGATATGCCTATAGTCCACTAGATGTCACTGTCCCCTGCAGGATCCCATTGGTGGTGGGTGGGGTCTTCTGCTACCCACCCCGGCACATGGCACAGGGGTGATTTGTATCTGCTGCGGTCCCCCTGGGGCTGTGAGACCCCCGAGGGCAGTGTGGAGAATGAGACCTCAGCAGCGGGGAGTGTCAGCCCTCCAGGATGCTGGGGGGAGGGGGGACACATTCTAAAGAGAGGTGGCCACCGGGAGGCAAGAGGCCAATCGGAAAGAATCACAGGCACCCCACGGACAGCAGCCTCAGGTGGCCTCCCACCCAGGTGTGCTGTTTGTGGAATGACAGGGCAGGTTGGGGGTGGGTGGGCATGGACATCAGGCCCTGGGGTCAGGATGCAGTCTGGGGGAGGGACCGGTGTCTGTCTCCATTCAGCGTGGGCGTGGCTGCAGCTGCTCACACACCTGGTGAGGTGGGCAGGCTCAGGGACACACCTGGAGTGGACACGCCGATTTACATACCCAGCAGCATGGGTAAGTTCAGCGACACGCACACGCACGCACGCACTGGCGTGGGCCACATCCATCGACGATACTTGGTGTGGACACGTGCTCACACACTCAGCAGCGTGGGCAGACTCACTGACACACTTGGCGTGGCCACACCTTGTTTGCACACTGGCCGAGGGAGGCTGGTACCCCCAGGCAGTGGGCAGCAGAGAGGGCGTGGAGCCCCAGGGACACTGGGCCGGGCTGGAGGCCCTTGAGCTGGGCTGGCGGCCACCCTGGGCCTGTCCGAGTCCCCCCACTGGGGGAGGAGGCCCCGCCCGGCACGTTGGCAGCAGGCAGTCCCGGTGGCTGAGAGGCGCGAGCTCCCGGCGGGGAACAGATGGCAGGAGAGAGAGAGGAGGCGGCGCAACAGTTGGTGCCGCCAGCTTCCTCTCCTCCGTGGCGGCGGCGGCGGCGGCGGCGCGGCGGGTGTGAGAGCCGGGGTGGAGTGAGTGGCAGAAGCCAGCCTGCTGTCGGCGCCTCCCAGCCGGCCTCCTTGGCCCTTCCGGAAGCTTCTTCCCCCAGAGGGCCCAGCGGCCAGATCCTGGCCAGGGAGGCCGGAAGGCCCAGCTGCCAGCCATGCTCACACGGGCCTGCGGGGTCAGGGACGGACGGCTGCCGCCCACCTCGCTGTTGTCAAGGGGGAGGAGTCCTAACACCACCTGGACGGATGGGGACCGAGGTGCCAAGAGGGCCAAGCCATGCCCTCCTCGGGGACCCCCAGGCAGTCCTGGGCCCAGGAGGGACAGCAACCCTGACCACACAGATCACGATGACAAAAACCAGGGCGGTAACAAGAACCAGACCTCCTTCTGTCAAGTCAGAGCCTCTGAGAGCAGCCCTATCAGGCTGCACCCCACCCCACCCCCACCCCCGTGGGGTCTCCACAGCTGGGAAGCAGCCTGCCTCCTCTTTCTCCCACCAAGTGGCTCGTGGGTCGGAACTGCACACCCTCTAGCTGGCAGTGGAGCGCTTAACCGCTGCACACCAGAACTCCCCTTAAGGCTGCGTTTCATGCGGTTACCCCGGGTGACCTCCCACACACCCCAAGTGTGCCCCTGCCATCGCTGCCATTGTGCAGATGGGGGAACTGATGTCTTGGCTTGGGGTTGCCTGTGCCCAGTGTCCCAACCTCTCTGACCTCAGTGGAGTCTTAGGGGACTCCTCTGAAGCTTCGCCCCAGGAGCTGGGGAGCAGCCATCTCCAATGGCCCCCTGCTCCTGCCCAGCCCCAGGCAAGGGACCCACTAGGAGGCCCAGGCTCACCCAGTCTTCAGTGACCCCCACAAGACTGAACCCCCTTGTCTTCTTGGTTCTCGGCCCCTCCTCCAGGCCTGTTTCCAAGGGGCCTGTGTCACAGACCTCCGCCCACCAGGCGGGACACCCTAGCTCTTGGTGTCCGTCATCCTATTAGTGCCCTCATCAGTCCCACCACCAGCGTCTTCTCTGCGCCTCAGTGTCCAGGGCCACTCTGGCTGCGGGTTGCTACGAAATTGACCACGATTCAAACACCAGCACTTCGGTCAGGGTCCCATGGCTGCCGTGCTGGGCGGTGCTGAGCAGAAAGCCCCGGGGATGGTAGGGAGGTCTGCCAGCGGGTGCTGAGGGAGGATTAGGGCTGGGGAGGTTTGGTGAGGTGAAGTCTAGACTCTGTGGGCTATATTATGGGTCTTCAGAGGCAAGGGAGAACATTCTAGAACAGTATCTCCCTAAGGAGCGCCTCATCTCTAAGTTGACCAGAGCCTGGGCCAACAAGGAACGTTCCTGATGGATCTGTAAATTGACTTCCGGCAGAGTCTTGAAAGACATGACACCCGGCATCACATGTTGTGAGGCGTGATGCAGACGGGGACATCTCCCCATTGCTGCATGACACTCGAATCTCCTCCCTGTTTCCTGGTGCACATCTCTCCATCACCGGGGAGGGGGGGCCAGGCCGGGCGTTCTGGGACTGGAGCTGGGGGAGGCTGCTGCATTTGGATTACGGTGCTGACCACACTGGCGGTGCCGTGGATGGTCAGAACAAGCCGGCCTGTGTTGTAAAGCCATTCGGCCCTACGGCCTTGGGAAAGTAGGCTGGGGAGACGTCACCTCCCTAACTGTGGACGTCCCCGGCAGGAGGGATGGAGGGGAACACCCCCTTCCCCCCCGGGGAGATGGAGGGTGCCGTGCAGTGGCTGCAGAGACCTGCTCGGATGCAGCTCCAGCTGTTGGGGGATGGGCTGGGTCTGGGGCGGTGCTGTGTCCTTGGGGTCTTGGCGACAGGGCATGCCCTGACCACCTGGGTGGGCCACACACACGCACTGAAGTGAGTCCTTTCGTGGCTGAGTGACCCTGGGAGACTGGACTTCCTTTGGGGGACTCGGCTTCTCGGTCTGTCAGATGGGCGCAGTGCCAGCCCTAGATCGATCGGGTGGGGCACAGTGTCCATGCAGGGGTGGCTGGGGTGGGGGTTCCATGTGCCCCGGGAGAACCTGACCAGGAGCTGGGGTCTTTGAGAAGGGGACAGAAGAAGGCAAGGTCAGGGGGCCCTTCTCCTTTGGCCCACCAGGCCCACACCTAGTGCTGTCCGAAGTGAGCCTGTTTCCTTTCAAGTCCACCCCATAGCTCGGATGGGCCAGGCCCTCTGAGGGGTAGACAGAGGGGCCGAGCTGGTGGTGTGGTGACCAGCTTATTGAACTGCTCACCCCTGAGTGAGAAGTTCAAATCCACCAGCCACTCCTTGGGATCAAGGGTGGGCAAGGAGCAGGGCCCCTCCAGGGCTGCTGTCCTAGGGCTCTGGGAGGGGCATGCAGAGTAGATAGACTCCCCTGCTGGGCCCTGGCTGACTTAGCCCCCACCCCTGTTTCCTGCTCTCTAAAAGGGGGGTGTGGGAAGCTTCGAAGAACTGAGCAACCAGTTCCCTGCCCTGATGGCCGATTTTAAGTCGTAAATAATGATAGCCCACCGCAAGGTCATTTATGATTTCGTTCTAATTCTGAAATAAGACCAATACAAGGAGTGCACTGAGCTAGACCCTGTGCCAGGGAGGGACGGGCAGACGGGCCTTACAGGGGAGAAAGAATGCCGGGGGCCCACCCCCACCTTGAGAGCGCCTGGTGGGCAGTGCCATTTGAACAGCCAGCTCACTGACCTCAACCAAGAGCTAGGCATCAAGTCTGCCGAACCGGTGCGAGCCGGCTGCACCCCACACCTGCCTGGGCACCCCCTTTCTCTTAGCTCCTTTTCATTTGCCCCTGCAGGGACCCCAGGGGGCAGGGTGGACGGATGGGGTGGCACCTGCCCCTCAGAGCAGAGCAGACCCCGCTCAGGGACATGTGTGTGGGACACGATGTGGCTCAGAGAATTCCAGCTGCAGCCATCAACCCCCCTCCCCCCCACTGCACAGGAGGAGGAAGCGGGGCCGGGGCCAGTGGTCAGAGGCCAGGCCTTGGTGACTTCTCTGTGGGATCCCGCTCCCGCCTGCCTCCTCCAGGGTGACTTGGCCCCCTTACAGGAAGCCCCTCCCTCTTTGCACCTCCTGGCCCTGAGTTCCCGCCGGCATGGCTCCCCTGCTGGGAGGCCAGCCCAGTTGTCTGCCAGATCCCTCCTGCCAGCTGGCCCGGCCTGCGAGTTGCCATGGCAATCTTTCAGCACGTCCTTCCCCCTAGCCCTTCTCCAGGGCCAGAGCCACTTCTGGGAGGCCCCTGGGGCTGCAGGCACAGCGCCAGCTCCCCCCTACCCTGGCCCCACCCCACCCCCAGGGCCTGGAGTGCTAGAGCCCAGGCCCGCCCTTGACCCCTGCCTCCAAGGGGGCAGGGACTCAAGGCAAAGAATGTGAGTTCTGCTGGTGGCCAGGGAGCTGGGGGCACGGCAGCGGGAAGTCAGTTAAATAGTCATGGTGGGCAGTGGGGAGTCGCTGGACCCTCTGGGACTGAAAATATCGGCCAACGCCTCCCAGACAGATCTGTGCAGCAACCGTCCCCACTCTGCAGTCAGTTCCACTGTGTGCAGCCCCTTGCCCCACTGTGTGCCATCAGCCTGGCCCACTGTGTGCCATCAGCCCTGCACCCTACTGTGTGTTCTCATCCCTGCCCCACTGTTTGCCATCAGCCCTGCTCCTTACCGTGTGTTCTCATCCCTGTCCCACTGTGTGTTCTCAGCCCTGCCCCACTGTGTACCATCAGCCTATCCCACTGTGTAGCATTAGCACTCTCAGCCATGTCCCACTGTGTGTTCTCAGTCCTGCCCTATTGTGTGCCATCAGCCTTGTCCCACTGTGTAGCATCAACCTGTCCCACTGTGTGCCTCAGTCCTGTCCCACTGTGTGTCCCCTGCCTGGCTGTGGACACTATTTCCTATACCAGGAGGCCTGGTTGGGTGAATTGATAGAGGGAGGTGCAACTGGGGGACTAGGAAGTGCATGGTGGGGGGAGCCTGGACACTCCCCCCAACCCCAAGCAGGCAGGAGCCCATAGGCTGTGATGATGGAGACACAGGCTATTGAGGAGGGGTCCTCAATGAGGGGGGTCCCAGGGGGTTTCACCACTCGACTGGCTGGAGTGATGGGGAGGCATCTTAAAGGAATGGGGCAGTCATGTGTGCCACGGGACAGTGTTCTTGGATTTGTTTGTTTGTTTTTGCATCACTGCCCTCTGGTGGAAGTGGGAGGCCCAGCCTTGCTCGTGGAGAGCTGCTGCTGGATATGAACCGCCAAGCCAGTGGGCCGCAGTCCCACGATCCCACACTCAATCACTACGCCACCGGGGCTCAGCCCGGGACAGTGTTTTTAAGCCAGGGCCCTTCCAGGTACACCCAGGAGCCTGCTGTCACCCGTCCCACCCCACACCCCACCCAGGAAGCCTTCTCAGAGAATCAGGTCTCAGGGATCACCTCATGGCTTTCCTTTCCGTGACCTTGACACGGTCAGGAAGGACTCATCAAGTGAAGCCTGTTTCTGAGACAGCTAGGTGATCCTCAAGGCCCCAGGCCACCAGTATCACTGACTGGCCCTTTGCTTCTTGGCGTCCCTTCCACAGGGTGCCTGCCATGGCCAGGCTGCAGCTGGGCCTCTGCAGCCCCATGGGATGTGGCCACCCCTGTGGTGGAGAGGACACGGGGACCAGGCTCAGCCTGTCTTCCTGGGGACCTGGCCTTGCTGACCGGACATGATGTTGACTGGCCCCTGAGGAGCTCCAGCGGGGGGTCCTTGCCAGGTACCATCTGGTCGGCTCCACCCATAGTGACCCTCTGCCCAGCAGAATGAAACCCCACCCACAGTCCTGCGCTGGCCTCAGCGCCCTCCCCAAACCTGAGCCCAGGATGGGTCTCGGAGTCGGCCCCTGTGACCGAGGGGCTCCTCTCCTTCGCTGCCCCTCTGCTTTACTGGACAGGAGGTCCTTCTGTGGCATGAGATGTTTGAAGGCGAAGGCCCCACAGCGCTGGCATCCTGCTTCCCCCCACAGAGATCAGCTTGTCTTCCTGCCCTCTGGGGGACTTCCAGCCTTCTCCTCCTCCACCGTCCTCCGTCAGCCTCTCTTATGTGGCTTGGGTCCGGCGCACCTTAGCCGGCAGCAAAGGTTGCTCTGAGGGGCCTCCTGGTGCTCCAGTGCTCCAAGGAGTCCCGGGCACCTGGTCCAGAGTGCGACAGGCCTTTTGCTCTCTTAGTTGCCGCTTCTGTGAGCACGACACTGGATGCAAGGAGGCGGGAACCCTGGCCGGCAAGGTCAGGCTTGTTTCTTTATCATGGTGCTCTCGTGGGTCCAGGGTGAGGAGTTGGGGCCTCCCTACCCCGAGCTGTCATGCATGTGGAGGGCTGCCATCTTTGATCTTCATCAGCCCGGGCCCCCAGTCCTCCTCACTGTCAACAAGCTGGGTGGTCCTCTGACCCCGGAGGTGGGGCGTAGTCTCCCCTTGACCCTTCTTCATCTAGCTGGCAGCCCGGGGAACCTGTCTGGAGCTGCCCAAGCCTGTGTGTGTGTGTGTGTGTGTGTGTGTGTGTGTGCACTAAGTCTCCTTCTTCCTCAGCCC